>KZ651315.1:489187-504688 GCA_001010745.2 Gerris buenoi | reverse complement strand
AAAAAAAAAAAAAAAAAAAAAAAAAAAAAAAAAAAAAAAAAAAAAAAAAAAAAATCAGGACTATGTTATACATAACTCATTACATTACTATGAATTCAATTTTTTTTTTTAATTTTTGGTAGTTTTCATACTACGGAAAGTTTAAATTAATATAAATCAAATTATAATCATTATTACCACTATATTTCTCTGTCTGTCTCCCAGTGTTAATAATGATTATAATTTGATTTAAATTAATTACTATGAATATAATACTCTCAAAATCGTGGTTTGGAGTCTATTCATATATTTAAAAAAATAATCAATAGAAACTAAGTATTCTAGTAATAAATATTAATGCTTAAAAAAAAAAATATCAAAACCAATCAGATTTGGAACCCATAGAACAATCGTCAACCATTGGTACAACCATTTAATTGCCTGTCTTGTTTTAATACGGCAGCTGCATCAGTAAATATTTAATAACTACGGTTTTATGACAAATTAATAAAATAATAAATACTTGATTTAAAGAACATTAGTGTGAGATTTAAGTGCCCCGACCAGACTTGAATCGGTCAATGATTGCGGTTTCAAAGTCAAAAAATGTTAACAATAAATAAAGTGGTTAAGCGTGAAGTCTCACATAAAAAGGGTTTCGCTAATATTATGAACCTGAAATGAGTTAGAATAAGGGGGGGGGGGGGAATGGTACTTGCAATCCTTAGAAGATCTGTATGTAACAAAGCTAGCGGAGGGTTGTTTAAAGGTAATTTTTTCACATTATCTTGAATTCCTCAAGAACCGCGGATTCAGCAAAAAAGTCTGTGTGCACAATCAAACTACATACAATACATTTTAAAAAAGATTCTATTAATTTTTATCTCTAGATTATAATTTCGTAGGTCTTCTTCGCCCCAGAACATAAAAATAGTATCTATGGTGGAATTAATTCTCCAATGAAGCTTTCATTTGAGGGAGGAAATCCAATGTCTTTCAAGTGTTGGCACAGAAGAAAAACAACGGTTTCAGAACAGCTGAAGGGAACCCTTTTTCGTCGAAGTCTTCGAAGAAGGTCTTCAGTCTCCTAGTCTTACAATCTTAAATACTGAGATAAGAAACTACCGTCACACAATCGAATCTGTCAACCAGAGCTTATAGAGACACACATGCAGCTCCTCCCCCACACACACATACATACATAATTATATATACATATATTACCTTAACTTACCCTTTACAAACACCACCACTGACTATACGGCGATGAACTAAAAAGCCATAGTAGGTCTGCCTGCAAATTCATCAACAGCAATGCTCTATACACCTCGCCGATACAGAGGCCTCGATATTCTTAGATGTTTGTGGGAAGCTCTCTTGCAACACCTAAGCAAGTGCGAACGAATTGCAGTTGCAGAATATACTCAATTATAACGCTGAAATTTCCGATTGTGCTGACCGTCTCGGACTCGAATTCCAGACTCTTGGAGATCAGTATAGTACTTAGAAGATTCGTCTGTCCCTCCGAGAGAAAGCCTTTGAAAAATTGTCCAAGTTTAAATTGCAAGGTATAGGTGTGTGTCATTTTAGACATAACACAAAAGTTCATCAAGTCAAGTTTATCCGTCTATAAGCAATAGACAAATACTTACGGGATCAGAATGGACCAAAGATATTAAATTGAACAACAAATTATGACCCTCATCGTGGTGTTCCAACAAGCGGTGGCCAGTATACAGGAGAGTTAGGGCCCCTCTGCCGCAAATGCAGTAGAGAGACAGAAACCCCAGCCCATGTGCTCGGTAATTTTCCAAATAACATGCTCCTTGATACTCGCCACCACCGTAACGCCAAATACAAAATCATTGACTTGAAGATGAAGATGAAAGGATATTATACTAAACAGTATAAATGCTACGAGGAAGTATACAGTATTGATTCTGATGGTTCCACTTGGTACCCTGACATTATTGCTTTTAAAGATAGTACTAAAGATGCAATAGTAATTGACCTGACAGTAAGGTACGAAATTAATGACCTGCATCAAGGCGAGAAGGTTCATCAAGAGAAAAAGAGAACTTATGACAAATGTCTCAGTTATTATCTAGAAAAGTTTTCTGGAAAAGCATGGTCTTTGAGAATATCAAGTTTAAAGGACTTTGGTTCGGTTCAAGCGGCACCATACCTAAGATAACAGCTGATTTTTTTTTTAAGATATTGGTATTGACGGAAAAGAATCTACGCGGATATCTGAATCAATCATTTTAGACTCTTTAGGTATCTTAAATAATCATATATATGGAAAATTGTTGTTTAATTTTATTTTACTACATATTATTTGTTTAATTATTTTCAAACAAGCTTTTAAGTCTTTTTTTTTAATTTTAGTTTTAAGTTATTTAATTGTATTAAATATTATATATTGTTTAACTAAGTTGATTAATTGTATTTTAATGACTATGCATTAAGTTCTGTAAATTTATTATTCCTTATTGATAAGTTAAGCCTCGTCCAGACTGCCGAACCGAACAGAGGAATAAATGGCATGCGCAGGTCTCTGCGCATGCCCAGATTGAGATGCGCATGCGAACTTTAGACTGGGTATGCGCAAACACCAATGCTCGGCTCGTTTCCTCTGTTCGGTTCGGCAGTCTGGACGAGGCTTTACTGTCTGTAAGAGATTGATAAATAATAAGCTCTGTATAAGCAACTGAGCAGCCCCACAAATGTTTTATTTTGTAAATATATTATGTTTCTCTCTCACTATAATATATAGATATGTATATCTGAATGTATGTAACTCACAATAGAGACATAGACGTCATATGCATTGTTAAGGAGAGCCAAGAGATGGGAGAGGGATCCTTAAACGTCCTGCCTTCCCTCAGGCACCCCCCCCCCCCTATTATCTCTTGCACAAAATGTATTCCTTAATACAGCATATTACTGCACTTAGATGATGTACAGAAATTTATTAATAGGTCTGAACATACTTTATTTAATTAGTAAAATTAATTCAGTGTGAAGTAATTGTCCGTTGTTTTTATGTTAAATGTATTTTCTTGTCAATTTCAATTTTAAATTATTAAGTTAATGAATATGTATTACGTACATTCCTGTTTGACCGCGAGTGAGGAGATGTTGAACGATTTCATTTAATTTTACTTATTTTTGACGAAGGAACGATGTTTGGTTCCATGGATTACTGACAACTTATTAGTCCCAACCATTACGACCCTCACTTCATTAAATTACAGGCTTGAAAATGGCTTGTCGGGCCGAAAAGTTGCCACCTATTTAATTGAGAGTTATTTTTTCCTATTACCCTTAAGGATCCACATTTCACACTGAATTAATTGAAAGGGTACAAGGACAGACTTATGTTACTATTTTTAATAATCAACATGTTTCCATCACCTGCACCTCCCAAATTATTCATTCTAGAGAAAAAATTAGTGTTTTTTTTGTAGGAAATTTTATGTATTAAAAAAAAGTGAAATAAATACCTTTTGACCCCCTCCCCCCTTTGTTCACCCCCCACCGGTCAGGATTTTTGAATGTAGTTTATGGCACACCGCCCTTCCATTTGTTTACACAAATTTGGGACAGCACAATTTTTCTCCCCTATTTTTTTTTGGTTGACTGGACTGCATTACTGCTTGAGGTAGATGATGTAAAGACAAACCTTTCACTTTGACAATAGAACGATTATTCTGGACCACACAAGGTATGCTTAGCTAATTGTTCTATTGAAAAACCGCTTATATACTGTAGGGCTCGATATGGATTATCCAAACACGTCTAAGAAGATTTGAAAAAATGATGTATAGCACAAACTATGGCTGAGCATGGTAAATGATTTCAAAATTTAGTTTTGAAAAGAAGAAGAAATGAAACGTAAATTTGAAAAGGACAGAGACGCAGGCATACTCGCATTAAACATCCACATGCGTGGTCTAATATAGAGAGTGTGCGCATGCAACAAATAATAAATTAATGTTTTGGAAATATATTACATCAAAATTATTCATACATACTATAAATAAACAAAGAAGAAGAGTTGAGGCATGCCCTGTCCAATGAGCTTCTGCTTTAGTTTTGTAAACAACCAATAGATTCCTAGTCTGATTTAGTCGTACTTTTGCTTTGTCTACCACATGACATAGTCTGATTTGGTAAAGCGCTTTTGTTTTGTTAGACTAATAGATAATCCTAGTTGGAAAAGCATTTGGCAAATGCTTTTTTATACCAATAGATACCCTAGTCTGATTTTGTAAAGTGATTTTTCTTACATTTTGATGTTAACGATAAATTGACAATTAGAAAAAAAGAACTGCATATATATTATTTATACTTCTTTTTTGGCACGTATACTGTACCAGGAATTTCTAGGGGTTACCTAAGTACATGTCCAGGTCCATAATCCTTTATCGAGGTAATGTCTTGCATGTCTTCCAGATGCTGCCTTCGGTAGTATTCATTTGGTGATCTTTCAAGTCGAAAATGGTTAATTTATTTTTTCGTCCTTAACAACCTGCTGTACCACCTGTTGATAGATGTGAGAGCACAAATGTCTTCAAATATGATAAGATGACCGGTTTCATCGAAATATTAAGCTAGCGCTGATCTGTTATTATTTATCTTTTCTGCTCTGGTGTGCTCTTTTGTGCGGGTTTTGATCAGTCTTTCTATTTTACCAATATGGTTTTGGCAACTGAACCTCATGTTTTCAGAGGATGGTGATAATAAATTATTTTGAAACTAAAAAGGGATAAAGGCTTTCTTCGATGTTAGATGACGGTGTGACGCAGCATTGAGATATCTGGCCGTATTCGTGAGCTTCGAGAAGACTTCCCAGACTCCAGTTGGTCTTCTTCGCCCCAGAACACCCAAAAAAGTATCCATGATAAATGAATTTTCTTATGAAGGGTTCCGATATCTTCCAATATCTTCAGAGTTTGCACAGGAGAAAAACAACGGGTTCAGAACAGCTAAAGGGAAATCTTTTTCTTCGAAGTCTTCAAAGATGGTCTCAGTCTCCTAATTTTAAAATCTAAAATACTTAGATACGGAAAACTGACGTCAAATTGAATCGGTAAACCAGAGCTAAAATAATCTTTAAATGGCACACCTACACACATTCACCTGAAGACTAGGACATCATCGATCGAGTGGACCACCTCTTCTCTACGGACAACCAACAATTCACAATCATGGTATAATAAATACGCAGTTCATCTCTCCAGTCATCAGCTTATCTTGTTGCTGCTTCAAATTAACATCCCTTGCTAGCGATAGTGCAAGCGAACAGGACTTTACATTTTTCATTGGCCGGAATGCCGGCTTGTTCCTATTATTCTTCAAACCTAAATCACCATCCCAATTCTTTTTTTACATCCGTACTTTATATATATCTCCGATTCAACTACCCTGTGGGCTGTAGAGTATTTGAATTCGAGATTTCTTACTGTAATTCACAACCTACAGCAATATTAAATTGAGTTAATTTGATGCACGAAAGGATTAATGCCTTTTGGTATCACGTTGGGACCGTGCTACATGCTAATTTGTTATCACTGTTAGTCATGGCAAAATTAATTATGGCGATATTAAGTGTAGAATAAAAAACTCCCACGTGTTAAAAGTCAACATCCACACATTTATATGCTTAACCCCTTGCGCCTGGGTAATTGTCAGGAAGGGTGGATACATCTCTGGTTTTTATTCAAAATTTGTATCTAAATTATATTCAGTGAAAATCAATTACTATTAAGGCTGTCTCGCCAATTTTATTTTATTAATAGAAAAAAACTATATTTTCCCGCTTCGCAAAAAAAAAAAAAAAAAAAAAAAAAAAAAAATCTTGGCGGTAGTTTATAAACCATTCATGAAAAATAAAATAATAATTATAATTTGAATGTTTAAGGCGGTAGTTAATACACCTATTGACTTATACACATGCATATTATTATTGGTTTGAACCTGGGTTCCTGACCTAAGATTTTTATGACCTAGACTACTCTCAGTTAATAATTACTTATGTTTTTAAAAAGTTCAAGGTAGGCTCACTTTCAAACAAATGACGTCAAAGTACAACTAATCGAAATTACGAGAAGCTCTTTTAATACTTACGCTTATGATTAAAGTAAACATAAAACACCAAGTATAAAAATAAAAGCCACATATATAGATAGGATGATAGACATTTAAAGCACACTTTTGCAGACATAATTTTAAAGACATTGAGTTAAAGCAAGGCCAAACACCAATCAATCGGGAAATTACGTAAATAGAAACTGTATGAGGGGCGAGGATGTAGACTCTCTGTACATTGAAACACCGACACACACAATATAATGGCAAAGGGAATGATTAAACATGACGCCAGTTTGAGAAAGATGAGCCAACCTTACGTTTGTTCCGACGTGCCGGCCAGCTAAGAAATATAGGTAAAAACATTTCATTAGACATATCTAATATAATGACAAATATACATCACAATATTCAAGTTAACATCTTATCATTATCAACAACGGTTTATTATAAAGAGCGTAACATTATAAAAACATATTCTGTGTTAAAGCACGGAGATTCGGGGGAGTTAGTGGACCGATATCGTACGGCTTGGACACTCAGAAAGTGTTTGACGTCGGCTAAACAATTTCGGCAAACCAATGAGTGCGGCACGGTAGTTGTATATGAGCCGCTAAAATACTTTGAAGAAATACAGCAGAAACAGAAACTGCAGCCATCATTAGATCGAAATACAGCATCGTCATTAGATTAGAAACACAGTAAACCTACGTTAGTCTCAAAGGCGTAGGTCACTACGAGTTAATAAAGTAAAACCAAAAATAAAAATAAAAAAAATCATTCCAAAATAAGAAAAATAATAATAGCAAAAACCAATTTACCCCAACACCGTAAACTTAAAGACTTTTGACTGCTTTAATTTACAAATTAAATCATATTTACCAGAAGCACCAATGTGTTATAGACGATATTAGGTAGTCTACTTATATGAATATGAATTACAGTCCGTAATAAGATTTCCAAATATAATATAAATGGTATTCCGACACATAAGTTAAGGCACAAGTACATGACGAGTCAAGGTCAATACAAATAGACACCATTAGTCACAAGTCACAATATCACAGCCGCATTCTTACATGTCCGCAAGAATTTCCCAACTTGATGTTGGAGTAGCCTTATCGTAATCAAGGTTGTTGCTAAAAAAACTCTTAGGAGTAATAACTCGGAACTATTCTTCACCAAGTAATTTCAAAATGGCGGAGGATTTAAAGTTGAAATATGGAGGAATTATTCATTTTGTAGAAAGGTATAATCGGTGTGAATTTCAGCTCAATCAGCACAATAAATAAGAAGTTATTTTGCATTAAATTTTCAAAGTCCAAAAGTTGATAATTTCAAAATTGCGGCAGATAGCAAAACGAAATTAGGTGGAATTATTGTTTTTTTATTAACTGGTATAATTAGTGCGAATTTTAAATTAATCTGAAAATGTTCAGGTATTTTAAGAATTTTTGGCTAACCCAGCAAAATGCCTTTGGTTTTCGGGCGGCACGAGCATATTATACGAATTTGACTATTTGGCTTAAAATTGTGGGAGTTATGCGTGACGCAAATAGACAGACAAGACCAATATCAAGCTAAACGCCACTCGAATAATCTACAAGAAACACACAAACCTTAAATTATTCTGTTTAAATCTCATAATTCGTTTTGACGAAGATTTTGTGGTATTTAGATAACATTATGGTATTATTTGGTAACCGAGGAAATAAATACTAACGCTCATCTAAAGAATATTCAGTGTATTGTCTTACCACAAGAATAATTACAATTTTTTTTTCATTATTCTTGTGTTAAGACAATACACTTATTATTCCTTAGATGTGCGTTAGTATTTATGTCCTCAGTTACCGAATAATACCATAATGTTACTTAATTATCATGCTACTGCTCACTAATTCTTTGCTTTACTTGTGACCTCATCCTTCACGACGTCTCATCATCAGTCGACGTTTTATTCCGGCCCTAATTTAAATACAAGTTTTTGTTTCGTTACCAGCAACTGCAAATTGAATGAATAGAAGATACAAAGTATTTATCCCTGAGCCTTGAAGGATGAAGGGAGGGGGGATTTAAAAACCCCCAAAAAACTCATAATTAATTTTAAATAAGATAAACCTACGTTTTGCTTAACACGGCCTTTTGACAAAACTGGCATGACAAAACTTCAAAGTACCCTAACTTACACCATATTCATCAAAATGATAGATTACTCAAAACAGTCAAAAAAACATTTGGTTAATAAATACCATTTAAGTTTATTATTGGTCAAATACATGAACAAGATGTGTAGTTGAGATGTGAAGTAGATTGGATTCAACGTTTTAACCACTCGAAATTTTAGTGGCAGAGCACACATTAAAAAAATATCAAACACAAAACTCCATAGAAATCAGTATAAATATCACGTTATGAGTAACACAACACACACACAATATTATATATATAATTTACATGGAGGCCACGATAACCTGCCTCATCCTCTTATCTCTATTATTTTTGAAGATAGAGAAGAAAATTTAAATGGTAACTCACCTTGAATTTTATTAGATACTAATTTGGTTCCAAAAAAAAAAAAAAATCTTCAAACATTTTTGAGGTATTCTCCTTTACAATCTTAAATGGTAACATATATTTTTTTATTAAATTAGTTTGTTTTAGAAGAAAAATAAGCCTTGAACCCACAAAATCGGTTGAGAAGAGATGAGAGAGAGATTCAGTTTTCTATAGAATAAGAAAGTTGTTGTAGTGAAGTTGTTTTTTTAATTATATTTTTCATTATTATTTTACAATAATCGTTCAAAATTGTCTCCTCCATTTCTAATACATAGTTCTTCTTGTTTCATCCAGTTTTAGTTTAGTGTCGTCTCAATTAATTCACCAGAAAGTTCTTGAAAAGCTGCTGAAATTATTTCCTTCAGTTCAGCTAAGCTTGATTTGTGGCAATATACCATATACCCTATCTTTTATAAACCCCCGAAAGGCAATAGTCTAAAGGTGTGAGATCCGGAGAGAAGCAGGCCATTCGATAGGACCATATGTTTCAATCCATTTTTTATCACGGAATGTACGATGTAAATAGCATCGAACTTTTCTAGCATTGTGACCGGAGCAACCATTATGTTGAGAGTACACATATCTTCGTTGTGCAAGTGGGACGTTTTCGAGTAAGTATGGTAAAACCGTTGTAAAAAAATCATAGTATCTCTCTCCCGTCAAATTTTCATTATAAAAATAAGGGCCTGGCCCACATAAACGATCAAACATTTTGCGCAAAATGTTTGCGCAAACATGATGTCGGGGAAATTTAGTTAAAAAATCATGTTTGCGCAAACATCAAGAAGCCCTAGTCACGGTCAAAATGTTTGCTCAAATATTTTGCCTTAACAATTGATTTCCTAACTGTCCACACCACAAATTTACAGAAATCAAACCCCATCTCGTTCCACTCATGATTCATATTTTGGTCCAGCGTTTCATAAGTTACATGTGGATTTTCTTCAACTCAAACTCTGCAATTCTATCTATTTCAGACTTTGTTATCTGTGAAGTTAATGTTTTTGGTCCACAAAATTGTTTGTAAACTTTGAAGGTTATTGCTTAATCTTATCCATTTTTGTCAAAAATGTAAAGCTGAATTCTAAGTCATTTAGCAGTCGTTGAACCACATGAGATCTACAAGTATTCAAACAGTACGAGCTACGATCCTAAGCTACGATTGTAGCTTATGCCGACAAATCGGCTCATTTACTGAATTGACGAGTTGGATTTTCTCTCTGTTGAGAGAACAACAAGACATCTACTTCCAATCCAAGCCGTTCTCCGGCGTTGCCTCGTCTATTCGTATTGAATTAAACCGGTAGCATGAGACTGGCGGACAACCCTTAATATGGACTAACTTTCTATGATGTTTAGATACGGATTGATTACTGATTTGGTATTTAACAAGTTAGAGGTTTCCATGAGTGGTATTGAATCCTTATTCAATACGTTTTCAAAACACCGATGAATAATAATAACAACTTTTTTAACCTACATCTTTTATAGCCAAGGTTGTAATGTTTGTAAAAACAAAACTAAGAATGATAAATAAAGGCTATATTTTTGGTTGAGTGTGGAGTCAAGTGTTTTGACAGATTTGACTTGTTTCGTCAGAAAAAAAACCGCTAGAGGCACTCACACTCACAGTAGTAGTAGTAGTAGTAGTAGTAGTAGTAGTAGTAGTAGTCTAGTACTTCCTATTAGAACGGGTAGGACGAACCACTTGTTCGAACCTTGCAATTAGGCCATCACTTAGGCCCTTTTTACGCCCCGTGGTAGAGAATTCCAGCCACTTCACACATCATACATTTGTACATTGTACCGCCGAAGCGAGTATGATGTGATCAATAGTGAGCCATATAAATCAGAGCGTCACGGCGAGGAATCAAACCCCATCTCGTTCCACTCATGATTCAGTGATGGCCGAGCAGACGTGGTTTAACCCACACGGTCACACTGGATCTCACACTCACTCTCTACGAATGTCATGTAAATTCAAATAAATCTAAATTCAGAAAAAAATATACCTTACAATTAAAGATTGCAAAGTTGTTAGATATACCGCATATACTATGATTTTTTTTTTTTTTTTTGGACACCATATTAAATACTTCGCAAAAATTCTAGGCGAGTAAGCGAGTTATCATTTACATTTTATCTCTAACTTAAAAAAAAAATAAAAATGATTCCAGGGTGAGACAGGTAATCCTGGCCACCTTGTAACGACATAAAACAGGACCGCGAATATTAAAAAAAAAAAAAAAAAAAAAAAAAAAAAAAAAAAATCAGATAAACCCAGGGTTCGGTCACAAAAACAACAACAACTCACAACATTCTTAAAACACCCGACGTTTCGGCTTTAATAAAAACCTTCTTCATGGGATCTACAACAAAAGAAAATTCAGAAATATTAACATTGAGATGCAAGAAAGTTCAAACAAATACAAATTAAAGAAAAAAACAACAATACAATCTTAGTTATGGACTTAAAAATTAAAACTTACAATTGGGTAGAAAGGAGTTAAACTATAAGTATGATCTAATAAATGATCATTCATAAGGATGATCTGAAGGATTCATGGAAGGTGTGATACATCACGAGCGAAGGGAAGGTTGAGATAATTGTTGAAAGTAAGGTTGGAGACATAGAATCAGTGATTTTTCTAACGATCTTGGACTGGATGATTTGGAGACGACAGGAGTTGGAAGGAATGGTGCTACCCTACACTTTACACTTCCAAGTCGTAGGTCCAAGCTGGTTTTAAGACTAAATTAGAAATTTAAAGCTTGTTATTAAGAGAAAGCTTGGACTACGGTCCTAGGAAGACGAAGCAGTAATTTGTATCATCTTGTTATGTTACTTCGTTTTGTTTTCGTGTGTTGCTGCCAAGATAAATGTCTGTCAAGAATAAGGCCTAGGTATCAGACCAATCGGATTGAAAAATAATAGCTAGCTTAAGAATGATTGGAAGGCAAGAGTTATGGTGAAGAGCAAAGATGCACACTTTTCTGTTCGTTTATTTTTATCCTCCATTTCCTTAGCCAAGGTTCTACGAGAAGATGGTGTATACCATCAGAAGCAATTTGAGGATTATCATAAACAGAAAGCCTTGTCATCCGCGAAGGCGGCAAGCACTGATAAAGAATGCTGTGGAATGCCGTGGGTACAGAACACACGGCATACGAACATTAACAACGGATAAAAGATTAACTAGGGCTCGCTCGAAAGAAACTAGGTATCCAACTGACAAACGAACATACAAGACTGGTAGAAGACGACTAACTAACTTACTTATATTATGTGCATTAAAAGAGTGGAAAATAATGAATACATCTTCTATGAAACGATTTTTAAGTATAGTCGTGGGACAGAACTCAAGATCAGTTAAAAAAAAAAAAAAATCTATACCGGATAAAAAGGCAACGATAAGGGGAATACTTAGTTCTGTGTGTTCAGATTTTAACCCTCTTGGGATTGTTACCCTTTAGGTAATGAATAGAAAGTGTATTCTCGAAGATATTTGCAGAGAATTGAATTTTTATAATAATCGACAGTTGGGATGTAGAAGTTGGTGATAACTTTAAGAAAAAGTGGTCATTTTAGGTAAATGATCTTAAAGCGATAGGTACCATTTCAATCAGTCATTGCTCACCTGATTACTTTGACCCCAGGCGGAAGTGCATCACTTTAGTGACGCATTATGTTTAGGTTATGATAAAGTGTCTTACTTGCGATTAGTTAATCGCAATGGCCAAATTCACTGTTCGTTAGCGATTAGTTGAGCCTGTATAGGCAAGGCTCGCGTTAAACATCTTAAAGAAGTTAACATACCCAGATAAGAGCTCACTGCTTCTCTACTAACTCACATGAGTAAATTTATCGAGAAAGAGTTAAAGCTAACCGATAAAAAGCACGTGCTTTAGATAGTTAGTAAGGCAGTCCTAGACTACAAATAATGAATATCACAGGTTTCATATTTTATTTTTAAGAAATAGAGTTCAAGAGATAAGAGACCTCACTAAAGTAAAAGATTGGCATTATTTGCCCTAAAAGGAAAACTTTGTAGACATAGCTTCTAGAGGTGTCAAAATTTGGCTTACCAGGCAAAGAAAAATTATTTAAGATCCCGTAATCCTTTCATTAGCAATCATTAAAAGTGGGAGATAGACTTGAGTATTCAGGATTACCAAATAGACACCATGTAATTTAACCAAAGAAATCACATAGAACGGCCGTAATTGCGAAACATTGTCGTGAAAGGACAAGACATCAAGGAAGAACTACGACACAGAATTTGTCATGCTCTTGTGGTTTCTGGGCTGCTGGTGCTTCAAATTATGTCCGGAAACTTATAGCGCCATAACTTATTGTGTTATATCCAAGCGTGTTCGAGGAAGGTATGAGGAATCAATAATGTCGGACCTACCAGAGTGTGCTAAAACGAATCAAAGTAGATTTCTAATTGATTGAATAACTTATTCCAAGACTTGAACCATAAGTTCTTCTGCTGTTATCTTAGATGATCAGACAGGTCCCACTCTGACAAACAATAATTTACAAAAGTTTGAAGGTATAAAGGCATAAAGAATCTATTGAACTTTAGTTAAACGGAGTTCGTAGCTAGCTTTGCTTTAAACACTTTTTTTTTTTTTTTTTTTTTTTTTTAAAGCGATTATGAAGTGATAGTTTCGAACATATATTCGCCCTGTTCATCACCATGAAAACCTGACATTCAAAATTATTAGGCCGGAAGTCTAACACCTTTCTCTAACACACAAGTCTAACAGCTGCAACCCTCTAACATTGGTAAATTTGTCTTTAGACAGTCTAGTGCGATTGCAAAGATCACTGTTAATATACATCTTCTGCATTGCAGTCTTCTGGCAGTTCCGGATATTGAAGTCTTAAGTAATATGAAGTGTTCTTCTGGAATTCATTCACAAAATCCGTGAGAGAGGCAAAGTCATCCTCCCAACGAGTGCAAGAGCTTCCGTTTAAATATATTGTAACGACTAATATAAAAAAAAACCTCACTTTTAACTCTTATTGCCTGTATCTCACTCATCTTTTTAAATTAGAATGAAGTAGGATTGAGAGAAAATTTAATTCCTAATAGTGTACCTCCACTAGCTCTACCCTTTGCAGAATATTTCGTAGCAGCTTTCCAACAAAGTTTAAATTCAGAAAAATAGTATTCATAAATAATTAAATATTCTGCTACTCTAACGAGGTTCCAATAGACAGTCTTATGAATTTTTTTTGGTGAAGTATTGGTTGATTGCTGTGAAGATGAATACGGCTGCTGAGTCCGAGTAAATGCCAGTACCAATGAGAAGTAATCTTTAGGCAGAGTATCTATCAAAAATATGTTCATAAAATGTGTTAAGCCGATACCCGTCAATTCTTTTATTCCACTCCAACTTCCATATTCTCCTAAATTAGACCACCTCGAAGAGACCAGAAGAATTTGCAATGATTTAAAAGTAACAAATTAAATTTTAGAGACGGTGTGAGCTTCAAATGTAAAATTGGAATTTCAGGACGGGAGAAGATTCTTTCATCACCTATTCGATGCGACGAATGTTGCTTACAAATAAATTGTTTTAGTAAAACCAACAGCGACGCCTTTATGAAGTGATAAAGATCGTTAAAACTATTAAAGCGGACCTCGACGTTTAAAATAAAGGACACACAGTTTTTACCGATATTTTACGTTTTTACATAACGATTTTATCGTCTAGAGTACAATGGAGTGCTAGACTCTTTATTAAAATAATAGTATTTAACTATTAACTCATCATGATCATTTGGGCAATGCAAGGAAAACATATTCCAAGTTGCACTCTTGGCTCACCCTAATTTTGACACAGAGCCCTCTCTCTATAGCATGCGACCCGACGGTTCCACCCTCTGCCATAGAGAAGGAAGCAGTTGGAGGGAAACCTTGGATTTTTCTCCAAAGCGCTAACACCAGCACTGCTTAACTACTCAACCTACCGTTAGCTACTTGCTCTACACTGAGCTATCCATCATTTTCAATCATATTTAGAATGCCGACACTTTAACATATTCACGAATTATAACCCGCTCAAGCAGGCGTTTATGCAGAAGGCGAAAACCGCCACACCTACGTGAATTCCCCGGCTAGGCAGTAATTCGTAACTAGGCAGTATACAACGGGGATATAGGTCGTTACCGGACCCGACAGTTCAGTTGCCGACGCGCTTTCAAGGGTTGAAGCAATAACTTTACCCGACATTGCAGAGCGACTTACCGAGGCTAAAGCTAACTAACAATAGAACTAGTTTTAATAGAACTAGTGTTAGGGAATTTTGACATGTTTGTTTTGTTTTGTTTTTTATATAATTTTAATTGAAATGTTTATATAGAGTTTGACATAGTCGTCTAATATATTTATGTGAGTGAAATATACGTGAATTTATTTAATCTAAGGAGTAAAGTATCTATTCGGTCAGATTTCTTTACATTAGTGGTGCCGAAACCCGGGACAGAGACATTTAGATCGTGATTCAAAATTTAATAAGTTTCAGTAAGTTTTTGACAGATTTTCTTTTTTGACGAATTTAACTTTCATTAAATTTAATATTGACATGTCGCAGCTCAGAAGAAGCGAGAGGAAGAACTTAGGTAAGCCTCCTGTTCGTTATGGGTTTTCTGATGTCAACATGGGGCGTACAGGGTCCGAACCCACACCCGAGCGACAACGGGCTGACGTGGCGGAGGAGACCAGACGGTACGCTTCGACGTCTGACATCGTGAAAACCCCTAATATGACTAAATTAAATGTAAAAGAGGGAAAATCAGGTAAAAGCAACAGCAACACGACTAGATCGAGCTTGACTAAAATAAAAATGCTTGAAGCT
>KZ651315.1:355119-373096 GCA_001010745.2 Gerris buenoi | reverse complement strand
GGGCACACCACACAAAACTTAAACGACAAGACTGCAACCGACGCTACAAACTTTTACACAGACTTCTACACCATACATCTAAACTCAGCACACATAACAAATTACTCATATATAACACAATAATTAAGCCCATATGGTCATACGGCATTGAACTCTGGGGTTGCACTAAGCGTTCCAACTCCTATCGTATCCAGTCCCTACAGTCCAAAATCCTAAGAAGAATTGTCCACGCTCCTTTCTATGTTTCTAACTTCACCCTTCACAACGACCTTAAAGTCCCCTTCGTCCATGATCTAGCCATATCCCGATATAAATCCTTCCATGACTCCATATCCCAACATCCCAATCCTTTAATTCAGAACCTTTCATCACCATTCATTCCTGGAAATCCACCTCGACGTCTAAAGAGGCAGTGGCCACGTGATCTATTGAACAATGCTTAATGTCTAAAGTCTAAATATATAATGTATCAATTATTGCAATAATTCAAGCTAGTATCAGTGAGTACTGTTAATGGACAGTTTCTCACTTCAAGTCACTCAAGTCATTGTATAAACTCTTATCAAAATTGCTTATAACATGTAATATTATGTAGTTGTTATTTTATAAAAAATAATAAAAAAAAAAAAAAAAAATAAAATAAAATCAAATGTGATGAGTAAGTGTTATGATTTGAAATAATAACAGCGCTTGGTCAGGTTTGCTGAATCGGGCAAAAAAGGCAACACTGGCTACGAATAGAACAACAGGTTTAGTTGATATTGTAAGACCTTTTACTTGTTGATGAACACTCTATTATTTATAGATTAAAAACTAACTGTAGGAATAATTTAATGTGCAACTCAAGCTTAAAGTGGCTTTGCTGCACTCAAGAAACCTTTCTTCCCTTGCCGGCGGCTCGTGCGTAAATATTTCTCTCGAGTGGTGCAAAGTGCCACTTTGCGTACTAGTTGCACAAATAACCATTTCCCTTTTTTACCGCTGCTTCTTTTAACTCTTTTTTTTAACGTTGTTTTCTACGGTTAACGGTTATAAACTAATTTTCTTTTAAGAACACCTAAAACATATAAAATAGTAACAAAGATGCTAACTTCGAAAAACTTATCGACCGCATTCAAGGAAAGTCTCCCTGGGAAACTTACGTTTTGGACGTACCGTTGTTCGTGTACCCTCTCTACTTGAGAGTCGACCCCACGAACTTGGTTCGGCGAACCAAGTTCCCATGTGGACAGTCCGCTTAAGAATGCATCTCTCAAGCCACCATATACAAATATTTAGTTGCGCAATCAAGTGTTGCGTAACGTATGGAAACTAATTAGATTGCTGTAAGTAGCTTGGTAGAGTTGAAACACACTGCTCGCTTTACCGAGCAAAGTGCTTTCCTACAACACTTGTCAACTGAGGTAATGATGTCGTGCAAATCAATGGGGGTGTTTTACTAGTAAAGCGTCAAACCCGTACTGCTCCTCATAGATAGGTATAGTCGTCCACTCTTGCGTAGCATGGCCGTATTTAGCTAAATTCGTCTTGTCTTAAGACTTCTTTCTAGAATACACAGAGCAAACCAATAACATAAAGGATTATTCAATATATTTTTTATTTAAAAAATAAACAGGCCAAGTGTATGCTAGTCAGCACAGAGCGTGGGTCCGTAGGCGCAGTATTGTTTATAGTACCTATTGATGTTTTTTAAAATGCTGAAAACCCTACTTTGAACTATCCTATGGGTCTGATATTCCCAAAACACACACGAACAAACTTCTGATAAAGTATTTTTACTTTCTCATATAAAGAGAAAGTGTTGTGATGTCGCGAAAATTCGATTTTGATAGATTTACACGTTTTGAGGTCCCCTGAGTCCAAAAAAGTGGTTTTTAAAAAATGTCTGTTTGTCGTCTGTGCAGACGCCTGGAGCCTAAACTACTGGGCCGATTTTGACGAAATTTGGCATACATGTTTTGAAAAATCATACCCCAAAGCGAAAACAAGAAATTAATTTTAACTCCAAATTTGAGGGCGCTACCCCCAAAAGACTCTGAAAAAACATTAAAAAAAATTATTTCTCGAAAACAGTTCCGACGATTTTGATTAAAAAATTCTAAAATGTAGTCAATTTAAATACGAATTTAACGATATAAGCCGTTTTCCCGGGAAAAATCTAGTTCCTGAGAAAAAAACTTAAAACGTGGATGGAGAGAGCCCGGGTTCGATTCCCCGCCTTTAGTAATTAAAGTACATATATGCACATATTAGTATATACATAGTATAAGTACATATTAGTAATTAAATGTACATAAATGAGAAAGTTTGTCTGGGTTGTCTCGGACCGATTTTTTTGCTAGTGAACCGGATTATAAACATATTAATACGTCGAAAGAAGTATAATTAGTTAATAACACTAAGAGCATAATTATTAATAAACGTATTTTGTCAAATAAAACATTTTTTTCCGAAATTCATAATAAAATTTATTATAAAAACATGCATGAAAAAGAATTAAATTGTTTTTATACTCGTAGCAGTGTGTTATTTGAATATATCAGTGCAGGTGTGTTGTGTTTGCTTTTCTGCCTTTTAATAATATCCTCATGTCATATTCTCATGATCTAATATCTTTAATATGATGAGAATAGTTCCTGCTTTATTATTTGACAACTATATTATCTTATTATCTGACAACTGATTTATTAGGTAGTTAGTATTATTTTTTTATTTTTTTTTTTTGTTCCATTCTTTTTAACCCTGTTCTTGATTTTAGATTTTCTCAATATGTACACGCGGAAATAAAATAATCCAGTAGAATCTCGATATATCGTATCTTCAAGGGGTCAAAGAAAAAATGCAATATAGCGAGTAGTTCACTAAATCGGGATTATGAAATATTGATGGTAAAAAAAGAAAAATTAATGTAATAATTAAGACTTGTATTTATTTTGCTCATAAAAATACACTGTGTATGATCATAAAAAAATTAAATATGTACTTGGTTTAAAAAAGAATTATAATTTTTTTTTTTTTTTTATTTAAATTTGAAGAATGATATTTCAAGCATGATCTAAAATAATTGGATGAAAACGACTTTCTGACATGGTTTATCCATTAATACATCTTCTTTAACCCAGGCCAAACTCCAAGCAGTTGTCCCCCCCTATTTCCTTCACATGTTTTTTTTTAAGCAAAGGAAAGCGGGTTAGAGAAGCAATTAGAGGCAGATGAGAGGCTGGTGTGGAGCCAAAATGGCGCCGGAGGATGAGGTGGNTCTGAGTAGAGTAAAACAACAGATATAGCCAGTAAATAAGCAAAATCTTGGAAATTTCCCCCTCTATTCATACGTTTTATCGGGATTATTCTTCGAATTATACGAGTTATGACGTTTATATTCACCTCGAAAGGGAAAAAATACGTTATACTGAGGGGACCGAAATACATTAGTTTTATACCAATTATCGGGATTTTTTCAAGGGACTGGCAATAGTATACGATTTATCGGGATATGAAATACCTGGATTCTACTATAATAAAAAATAATAATATATATAAAAATGTATTCATTATACAACTATATTCAAATACTCTATTAAACATATTTTGGCTAGATCCGATCAGTACTGTCAATTGCTTCACAATAGCGCTGAGAACCACATCTCTGATTTTTTCGCTCTACCTCTTCTTTTTTGTTATTTCCTTTGTTGCTTTCTTTAATTAGCTTATTCTGGTTTTGGACTCAGCTTGAGTTTTGGTTCAGTCTATTTCTATTTTTGTTTATTCTGTTTCTATTTTGGTTCACTCCGTTTCTATTTTGGTTTATACTGTTTTGTTCTGCATTTTGTTTGCTTTTGTGTCTTGTTGTCTTCTTCTAGTTTATTCCGTTCTATTTTGGTTTGTTCTGTTTCTATTGGTTTATTCCGTTCTATTTTTGGTTTATTTGGGTTCTCTGCTTTTATCGCTCTATCGATAAACTCTTTTAAGGGTTCCGTAGATCTTTCTCGAAACCATTATGCCGAGGGTGATGTGTCCGTCTGTCCGTCTCTCTTTGATTCATAGCGTCTTTAGCACCGTTAGGCAACTAGCAGTTTAAATTGCACATAGTTTAATATTAATTAATATAATGAAATAATTTAATTTAGTTTGAAATTATGAAATAGAAATAATAAGATAAATAAATACAAATAAATGTCGATCTCTTTAATTATGTAAATATCCTTTAATTTTAACCTAAATAACAACAACTAAAAATTTATTTACTTTCCAGTATGTTTTTTTTTTTTTTTTTCTACTTATCCATTCTATTCTCTGACTAACATAGATCTGTAGTTTCCAGAATGATTCCCGAATTTATAGAGTCCGTCCCAATTATAGCCGTTTAAAATATCTATTATCTCTTTCTGAGATATCTCATTTTTCCCCAAAAGATTTTTACGAAACTCTTTTAATATAGGGCATTATCCAACAAAGTGGAAGACATCCTCCGTCCTGTTTAGGTTACAGAGCGTGCATTTGTCATAGTTTCCTTGCAACCATGGCTTGTTATTAAGAGGAAACATGTCGGTTCTTAATTTAAATATTACACTTGCCATGCTTCG
The DNA here is from genome assembly GCA_001010745.2 of Gerris buenoi. Lineage (NCBI taxonomy): Eukaryota > Metazoa > Arthropoda > Insecta > Hemiptera > Gerridae > Gerris > Gerris buenoi. The sequence goes on along the minus strand of KZ651315.1, from coordinate 368,513 downwards.
GTTGAATTCATTGGAATAGCAAGGTGGGTTTCTGAGATCCAAATATTTATAGGTAGTGTGATATTTTTCTGTAAAGTTATTTTACTTGTTTTTCCAAAGTATTTACTTCGTCAGTTTCTAAATTAATGAAAAAATCTTCTGGCATCTCTTCCCACTTTCTAAACCAAGATAATTTGTTCTTAATCGTCTCTAGTGCCAGTATTTTTGGCAGCCTGTGTGACTCTAACTGAAGTACTTTAATTATGTAGCGGAAATGCAGATCTGATGTGTATAAAGGTTCTAGTCCAGATTCTAAGTGAATCATAAAATTCGATGGGTTGGGAGGTAATGTCATCAGTTTTTAATGAAGAATCTTAACAGGTTTTCTACCTTACGGTGTTGCCCATAGCCCCATACCTGCGCTGCGTAACACATTACCTATCTAACAACGCTCTTAAAGATGTTTATTTTAACCTGTGTCGCTATTTCTGAATAAATTGTAAACAGCTTGTTCCAAAAAGTATCTATAGATCTCTTACTTGCTATTAGTATCTCTCTCAAATGCTGCTTCAAGGAAAGGGTAGGAGTAATAGTCATGCCCAAATATTTGTACGACTTAAAAATATTTATAGGTTTACCCTCATAGTTCCAACTTTCCTGTTTACTCCTTCTTCCTACCGATTTACTATATATCATTATTTTTGATTTAGTGAGATTCACTTTGAAGCTCCAAGCACAGCAATATTCAGCTAATCTATTGATGATAATCTGGAGGGATTGTGGTGAACCCGCAAACAAAATAATGTCGTCTGCAAATAACAAGATTTTAACTTTCTTATTTCCAATAAGAATGATTGGCTATTAATCTACGAGATCGTTCACATAGCAGGAAAAAAGCTGAGGGCTTGATAAACATCCTTGTTTAAGACCTTGTTCTATTTTGAAGAACCCCGTCAGTCCATCTCCAACTCATATACACGATTCTGTATCCTCGTATAAATTCTGAATGCATTTTATCAAGTCCGTTGTAATCCCTATTTGTTTTAACTTGTAGAACAAGGCTTGCCTATGGCCTATCTACCTTGTCAAAGGCGCCTTCAAAATCCACGAATAATGTGTAGACTTGATGACCTTTTTGCCGAGTTTTATAGTTAATTATCCTGGTTAGGTTGAAAGTGCCTAAAACCTGCTTACCATTCACATATAGCCTTATGGTGTTCTGTCCATTTTGTTAATCTTTCTTGTAAGAGTCCAGTATAAAGTTTACCAACAGAATTTAAAAAGGGAATACCTCGACAGTTGGAAGGTAAAGATAAGTCGCCTTTCTTGTATATCAGAAATATAATAGCCCTGGTGAAGCTTTTTGGCAGTTTTTCTCCGTTCTTGTATCTGTTAAAGCAGCTACAAAGTGTAGCAAGGAGAGTCGTAGTTCAATCCTTGTTCATGACTCATGTATGTATTTGTGTGTGCGAGATATGAATTTTAATTTAATTTACTCTATGAAATTTCTTCATGACGAAATTAAGAAGTAGGATGTGAAAATATCACTTTTTAATTGACTACCTGACTAATAAATTTAATTCTTGCACGCAATGGAAATAAGTATATTGCTTGAAAATGTCCTAAAGTAAAAGGACGAAATATTGCAAAAAAAAAGTAGTTGGTTTTTATTATACCCCTGAAGACCTAAAATAGAAATCTCTTAAAATGTAGCAAGGAAGTTATCTGGCAAGGCTTTAAAAAATTCGTTGGGGACTCTGTCAAGGCCTGGCGCTTATTTTTATATTTATTATATTTTTTTTTGGTTTCGGCTATCATATCGTTCAGTTCATTTTGAGTAAAGGGTAGATCTTCTCTTATATTATTATATTGTGATATGTACTGATTTTTGAAATGGTTCTTCCAGTTTTCTGATTTTATATCTGAACTGAAAATGAAATTTTTACCGTTCTTGAAATGTAACATTTTACCAAAATTGTTTAGAATTCTTTGTTTCTCTAAGTTGATTTGCTGCTTCTTGTACGTAATTTAATTCTTTCGTTTTACAGAGTTGTTTATACATATTGTTAGCTTTCATATAAAAGTACTTTTAACAATCGGTGCAGTTGTTTCTTGGAACCAATCAAAAACGTCCTTAAACTTTTCTCTCTCTCTCTCTCTCTCTCTCTCTCTCTCTCTCTCTCTCACACACAATCTTTATCAAACCATGGTTTTATCTCTGTATTTTTGTAGGTCTTTCCTTTATATCCTTCCCAGAACATATTTTTACTATACCTATTAGTTCATCTGTATCTAATCTATAGAATGGATTGCTTTATTCCTTAACAGTGCGTTTAATTCTTCATCTAACCGTCTTCATCTTTGGTCGAATGGAAACCATAGGGTCATTTAGATTTTATGAAGCTGCTAAATATTTATTCTATTGCCAACATTTTGATATAAAAGTATAAGTAATAAAAAATAAGTATAAGTATATAAAAAAAGAAGTATTTAGATATTTGCTAAAATGAACACTGGTCATACGATGTTTAGGACGAAACTATTGACGCAGACGAACCCTGTACATGTCAGGTTAAATGAGCAACAAATAGAAGTTAACTTTAAACCTGGTGGTCAGGAGACTATGGTTCTGGGGGAAGGCAAGAAACCTTTGTCCCTAGTTTTCGACGAGCACTTTAGAAGAACTTGCTTTTATAAAGGTACACTGCGGGCAGAAAAGATAATTTAAAGTTCCTCTAAGCCACATGGATAAAAAGAAATCATGAATTACAAGAATTGACTGCCGAGCAGTAAGACCTGATTATTTATTCACAGCTTTAAAAAAACAACACCATATTAAAATTAAGAATAAAATTATGGTATGTTTAAGAAAAAAAAAGGTGTACCAATGTTAGTAGAAAAATTGCTGGATGAAGGTGTATAAGATACTATGTTTCAAGGAAATGAAAGCTATAATTTTAAAATCAATTAAAAATGTTCCCTTACTGGGAAAATGAAGGGGACAAAAGTATGGCCATGATAAGATAATTTGGCGTTCCTATAACATATTTGTAATTTTATCTGCTGCCAAAACAAGGTGAGATGAACTGGTTAGCCGGTCTTAAGGGTAGACAAAATTTACTTTATTAGAAGATGCTCGGAATTTGCCTTACCCTGAAAAAGCTAGGCTCCTTCAGTCTGATCCATTTCTTTGCGCTTCTTTTTTGATAATAAACTTAAAGAGATCAGAAAGATCTGACAGTACCCTACTGGCCCATTTGGATATTATAAAATTAATAATTTCTTTCTTCGCATAGAATTCCAGCATACAGAATCAGCCCATGCACACATTATGTTGTGATTAAAAAATGCCCCAGTATTTGAGAATGAAAATCCAGCATAATTTGCTGGTATAATACATTTTGTAGGTAACATTATAATTGCAAATACATCTTCCTACACCTGTCATCCCAAACCTGGTAAATGTGACATTCCTTCCCAATGGACTCCACAAAAATCGGTTACAGCTTAATAAGGGAGAAAAGAGATCCTGTTAGACTTAAGGAGATTGCCCGTAATATGAGACCTTTACTTGAATATCTCATCCTTAGTGTCCAACTTAAAATCTTTGCTGGACCATCTAAATTTAACAAAAGAAGAATATGTGGTTGCTACTACAAGTACACATACTCGTCCTAAATTATTTTTAAAGCCTTGTCCTTAAGATTTTGTTATTAACCTTAACCCTAAAACAAATTCTAAATTTACTATTAGTACTAATATAAGGGCCGACATTGATGTCCAATATATTTTCGATCCTTATGTATGTTGCTCATATATAGTAAATTATATTAATAAGTCTGATAGAGGTCTTCCTTTATTACTAAGGAATGCTGTCGATGACATAAAAGACAATGCCAGAATTAGGGATTTATTGAGGGTCGCTGGAATATAAATTTCAGCTCAAGAAGCAGAGAGAAGAGAAGAAGAGGCTGAAGTGTTTATTAATAGAGCTCCTGCCGAGGAAAGGGTCCGAGTAATGAAATCATTAAAAGATCTTAAACCGTTAGACTATTGTCTAAAACCAAAACAAATCTATTATTTCGATCCCCCAATTATATTACTAAATATACTATTTTGCTGTCAATAATTTGAGCCGTAACAGGTATTTTTATTTTACTTAATTTTCTGGTAACTGCCCTGCTTATAATTTTTCGGTGCCAATCATTTTGCAATGTAAGTTTATCATGTAGATCCCCCCTCAAACACGGCTCCGAAAATGTTGATTTAAAAACAAGGTACAATATTGTACAACAAGGTAGATATTGATAACAATAATTAAAATAATTTGGTTGGGGTTGAAAATTATGAAGATTGTAGAGAGATTAGTTAGGTACTGTCACTCTACATACGCTTATTAACATTCGTAATATTTTCGCAAAATATTTTTGTCATTTTTTCGTGGATCTCTTTGTCATTCAAACTTATGATAGGGTACGATCACAGTGCACGCTGGTTCCGAATCAGGTTCAAGCTTAGAAAACAAGGGTGAGAATTTAACAGTGTAGTTAGAGCAGGGGNGAGAAATAAACAGTGGTATTGCAGCAGGGTGGTCATAGTGGAAGCAGGCAACTGGTTGCGCGCGCAGCGTTCAGAGTCAGAGACTTTACCGGAATGTTTTGTTCATTATTGTTTCAGATTTTGGCTGTTCTCAGCGCCCACGGACTGTACTTTAACTACAAACTACTATTTATTTTATGCGTTTGTAGTTTATAAAAACTTTTTCATGGTTATAATGTGCTAATACCTACTTCTTGTCTTTTGATTCTTGTTTGATTTTCTTCGTTTTGATTTATTTAATGTTAATATAACAAAGAAAGACACGCTTATCACGAAAACGAAAATACTTAAAAAAAAAAAAAAGTAGAATGCCTCCACTTCTATTCTAAATATAGAAGTTCTCTATAATTTTTTAACTACTCAAAAAAAAATTGTGGTATTCCTCGTATGCACTCCTTAACTTAGTTATTTCTTAAAAAGAAATTCTTTCATATTTTAATTTTAAATGACCACTCTCTGTGGCTATAAAAAACACGCCATAATTTCATGTGACATGTTTGGTTTACTTTGTTACATTATGACAGTGTGTAGTTTTACCTGCCGCTGTCGTCACCTGCTTTCCTCAACCTGACATATAACATGTCTGTTTTCGGAGCCTGAACCTGATTCGGAACCCGTGTGCACTCTGTACCTACCCATATACTACTACCTTACGCTCGATCCTGCAAAAACAGTTAAACATGTGTCCGGCATAAGGGCTGGGTTTATAATTTAATAGTTGTTTCAGTACGCTCACTTCAATGTTCGAGCCACGTCACGCCTTTATTCCCGTTTAATTTTGTTCACCGCCCTCTTAAGTAAATCATGTTTCAGAAAAGAATAAAATTATCGGACAAAGCTAAATACAAGGCATGGTGTCGAATAAGAGGGACAGATAGTCTTTTCCCATCCTAAAATTCTAATGCCGTATTTCGATCACACATTTATCTGAGCGTTGCACGTGAATGCTTAGATGGATAAGATAACGCTGCCCGGCGAACTTATGGGACTCAGCATCGATAAAAGGAACGTGTGTATACCGAATTTTAACTATAAAAGGCGACTTTTACTCAAGTTATCGCGACACGCTTTACGTTACCTCGAGGCAGACACGCCCATAACCTTTCAAATACAAGCAGCATGTTCACCCCATTCAATTAAATCCTCCTTCGATCGAGTTAAAGGTAAAAAAAAGAGAAGATATCCTGTAAAGACGGTTAAGGGTCGACTATAAAAATGTTTCCGACACAAGTACGGCTTTATTCGTCGTAAGGGCTGGGTTTAATATCGAATCGCTTTTGGTGGAACGACTCGCAATAACAAATCTGTACGGACTGTGTCGGACATGGGAACGGGTAGAATCTAAATGCAGAGGAGCGTCTATCGGCGAGATCAGTTTTAATAAGTGAGTAGTTAGCCGAGTAGAGAGAGAATTAGGCAAGGCGACTGGTAGGGAGCGGATCGATGCCCCCGGGAGGGGGAACGGGGAGAGGGGTGGGGGGAGGGGGCTGGAAACTTGGCCTACTGACCCACACCTCCCCGCATCATTTGGACCTCAATCATACTATTATAAACGTCTCTCTATCTAAGCGATATTCCGTCCAATAAATAGATATATCTTAATCGGCCTCGAGAGGAGGCGAAATATCCAAAGAAAAGAACTTAATCACATTATAGTACTAGATATAAATATACATCTCCCCCCNCCCCCCCCCTACAGGCCGACCTCCTAATAACGAACTTCTATGCAACGAAAGTCTGTATATAACGAATTTGTTTACGTTCAACGAATTCTATCATTAAAAGCGTTTCTTTAGAACGAAAATAATCTCTCTACAACGAACAAAATTCACACATATATGGGTAAGATTCGAACATCGAATCTGTGAATTAATTTGGGCAATGTTTTTGCATTCCTTTATTGTCTTAAGAGATTCTTGTTAATTGTTAATTTAGTGTATTCTACTTCCATTAACTTAAGTGGAATCGGAATCATCCTTGCATAGTACAGAGAATTCTCTTAGTCTAAATTAAGTAATTGGTTTTGGAAGTTTATAAAGCTTTTGACTTTTTACAGCGTAATTTACTCATACCGTACAAATGCGGATATTATATCAAATGCGGATATAAAGGAATGAAGAAGAACTAAGTATGTAGTAAATATGAAATGGCTGCGAGTTGAGTGTCTGCAATACTCTGTGTCTAAAAAGTCTTTATAAACATCTGTATAATACAATGTATGAAAGAAAGGTTTAAATTACAGTAGTTGCATATTACATTTCAGTATTAAGTATTGACGTTTTCAAGAAGGATATTTTTGACATTGAAGTAATAAGAAGTGTTCAATGTCGCTTGAACACCTAATAATATGGAATTGTCTAGAACCTCTACCTAGAACATCGTCTGCTAAACCTGCTCTACAGACTACCAGATTCATTCGGAGAACGAGTCCGCTTAGATCTTACTTTAGATGTTCTGATCTCACTCCACTGGCAGAACTGCTCGAAGTTTAAATATTTAAATAATCAACTGCCCGAATTTTGGAGGGAAGCTTAGAAGAGAAGATAGTAAGTTTATATGTGGATCCTGAGTTTTTGCATTGTGGCAATCCACGTTTCTTTATATAGAGTCGTTTATTATGCAAATTGTTCAACCAGCCTAGGCATCCAGGTGGGAGAACTCTTGTCTTCATTATTTTTGCTGTTATTTATTCATTGCTATGTACTCGTACATCCATACTATAGTCCATTAAAGCAAATTTACCTTTTCTCTTATAATGTATTATTTCATTTACTTTACCTACTAACAATTTCACCGGTTAGAGTAAATCCCCCAACAACAAGGATGTATAGTGTATAGATTTTGAGAGAGCAAAAAGCTCCCGGAGAGTATTTCTTAATTGTCGGGATCCATTTACCTACATTATGTCTAGGCAGTGAAGCTAACTTATTACACACCATTATTCATTAAAATCGGGGTTTAAAACCGAGTTTTAAAAAGTATAAAGCATGCTTTTAAATTTAACCCATATTTACCTCTAATTGAATATATCTTATATTAAATTATTATAATTATTATTCAACCTAGTATTATAATGTATTTGTTTATTGTTTCGAGGTCATACTAGAAATACTTAATGCTTTTGGTAGTTGGTCCGTCCGTCCGTCCGTCGCATCTTGGAGTAGGTATATCTCCCGACCTACTGTAGCTAGATATTTGAAATTTGGTCAACAAGCAAAATTTTGCAATATGTTTGCCAATTGTGGATGCTCATATTACATTTTTATCTTCTCTATATTTTGCCAACGTGTGGGTGAAAAGGTTACGCCAGTATTTTAAATTTTAACTTTTCAGCTTAAACGGTTCGGGAGATATGAACTGAAGAACGACAGACTGACAGACACATCACTATAAGGGTTTCGAGCAGGATCTACAAAACCCTAACAGTAACTGAATATAACAAATTTCAATAATAACGGGCCTAATCGACTTGCTAACCTAGGACGAGGTAACCTATAGTTTAAACTTAAACCTTCCTATTTAAAAAAAAAAAAAAAAAAAAAAAAAAAAAAAAAAATGATAAAGCGACGTATTATTTTTATATTTATTTAATAATTTTTATTACATTGTTATTTTATTTCGTTTGAGTTATTATAGTAACATAATTAAATCAAGTCCATTTAAAGCTTTTCTTATTACTAATGGTGGGCATTTTTATTTCAATTACTATTGCTTCTATAAATTGCAGAGTAATATTTGTTGATATGTTTTAAAATTGATTGTATTATCTGCCATGGCTATACCAGGCTTCTATTTAAAAAAAAGAAGAAAAAAAAAAGATTCTAGGGACCTCAAAACGTTTAAATCCAATAAAATTGAATCTTCGTGCCATCATAATACAATTTCTTTATATGAGAAAGTAAAAATATGTTATAAATAAGTGAATAATAATAATACATAACTCATTTTAACAATAAGTGGAATTAGAATAAATAAAGGAATAGCCTAAAAAGTTTGTTGACAACAAACCTATTGCCAAATAATTATGTTAATGTAGGTATGTGGTATGTGTATATGTATGAGTGAGCGCCTAACATCAATATTTAAAATAAAAATGATTGTGGAACAATGTTTTAAATCATAAACCCTAACAGATTGTTCACGGATTAGGCGGATTTATCTGTGGGTAAGTAAATGTAATGTGCATATAAATAAATGTATGCATGATATATAATTAAGCTGAGACTTTTTACGAGGCGCCAAATTTGAAATGATTTTGATATAGTAAGATAGATTAGATTATCCCCACTATTATTGTACTTTACTTGTATCATATAATCATATGTTATATATATTCAGTCTAGTTCTAAACCTCAAAGTGTATACGTCTCTCTCATTTATTACATGGCGCAGTCGGTAGGATTCGAACCTTTGCTCCCCTAGGAAATCTGATATCCACTCAGATTCAACGAAGACGACGACGAAGACTCAGAGACAACATACCTACTACAAATTTAAGTCTTCAACCTAAAACTATTTCACCAAATATTGTACAAAATAAACTGAAATATAATCGCCAACTTCAGAAAAAGTATTACGATCGTTCATCCAAACCACTACCTCCATTAAAGCCTCAACAACAGGTAAAACTTTATTGCGACAAGAATTGGAAAAGTAGAGTCAGCAGGAAAAGGACCTCGGAGCTACAATGTAACTTTACCTAATGGCAGTATACACTTTTGAGAAACAGAAGATTTCTAAAAGCATTCTTTCACGAGGAAACAGAAGAGACATCCACACTTGATCCAAATATAAAACAAGAACCTAAACGAACTCTACTTGAACCACCCCTTGAAGAGAAAGAAAAAGATAATGATGAGGAACCAGAACAAGCAACTGAGGAATCACTGATAGAGTGAGCAGAGATCTCATCACAACTAGAAGAAGAAGCAGAGGCCACTAAAGAAGCTACTGAAACTTCTTTGGATGAAACCACATCACCTGAGAGGTACCAACCACCAGCACAGACCCGCTCAAGATCTATCAAACCACCAAAGAACTACACACCCCCTAAATAATTATTATATAGTAATTCATTTTTAAATATACGTAGTTAACAGTATTAAAATAAATTCAATTATTGTAAAGTAACTTTAAATTTTGATCCTAATGAGGGGGATGTAAGATAGATTAGATTACCCCCACTATTATTGTACTTTACTTGTATCATATGTTAAATAATATATTCAGTCTAGTTCTAAACCTCAAAGTATATACGTCTCTCTCATTTATTACAGATATTTATTAGTAAAACTTGATATATGATAAAATCCGTTCAGAAGAATGAAACTTGGAATGAATTTGATATTTCTAAGCAAAGCAATTTATGGAAGAGTTTCTTAATATTGTTCTAAATATCGGTTACCAATTACAATGTTAGTTATACTGAGGCAAATTTCAAACCAAGAGAATTACTTGAAGGGGCATCTCCACCCCAAACCTCAGTGTTGACTTGGCATCGACTTACAACAGTTACCTGCTTCGTGGCGTTAATGGCGTCTATCAGGTTTCTAATGCCAATTATACGTGCTATGAAGGTAATATAGAGAAACGCCGATCCCAAGTAATCCTTTGTGAATTTAGTCGTATAACAGTTTAGGCAGTGCCAAGCCTTTAACGGGATGTTGAGCCACGGATTATAATATTATACAGACTAACTTTATTATAATTAGCTATGAGATATTTAGCTGGAGATTAAAAACAGTCGGCCAAATTCGGTTGAACGTGTAAGTAGAGGGAAGTCAGGTTTTTTGACTAATTACGTTTAGAGTAGAGTAGAGAACCCTACACCTCACGGTAGAAGGGCCACCGACTAAGTAAGTAAGTAACGTTTAGAGTGCCTAGTCTCTTCTAGAACCAGATACCCGACTTATTTTTTTTTAAGGTCACATGTAACGACAACTAGCGCACCGAGACATTATCACATAAATTATTATAATATTGGAAAACTACGCTCAGCAACAGCAAACCTAAATTATTAGTATATTACATACATTGATGATCTGTTTGTTATTATAAAAAAAATTGGAATTAGAAGCCTTAATGTCTTGAATTAATCTTTTGAAAACTTTTCATCCCAGATTAAATTTCACTGTAGAAAAAGATGTTAAAAACAGGCTCAACTATTTAGACATTAAAATAATTAAAAAAGAGAACGGTATGGTGATCACAGAATTGTACGAACAAAATATGAAGAGTAAAAAATTTCTTAATTTTAGATCGAATCATCCTACTCACCATAAAATCAATAGTGTTAATAACTTTATTAAAAAGGCTACCTCCCTTACATAAAATATGAAGAAACTAATATCAAAAATATTTTACAAACTTAAAATAATTTCTACTCATAGTCCTGATAAAAAAAACTCTGGTACGAACACTCTGGTCCCTATTTCACTTAATAATGATAACCCTAATACACACTTTGTTGTATCCCCCTACCAAATTCATTTGTATCTATGCCTTTTATCAAAGGGTTATCGAATAAAGTTAAAAAACGTATAACTAAATTTGATTGCCCTAGTATCAAATTTAGATAAAAATCACTGAAAAAATTAGCCAAATTATATCACAATAGTCATCAGTGTTGAAATAAATAAGATCGTAGAAAGTTGTTGGAAGCTCTCAACATATCACTTAAGTCAGAATCCACAGTCAATATAAAAACAGGCTCTAGATCTCTTAAGTGACGTCTACAACCATTCAATTCATAATTCCTGCCGAGGGACATTATAATTACGTACTTTCTCCCGCAGATACAGATATGTTTAATTTTTTATTAATTCAATGTATTCTATTACAAGTATTAATTTGTTAATATACTTACTCAACAAATTATAAATTATGATGAATTAATAATCAAATTGAAGATTTTATGCAATATATTTATGAGTTGTAGTAGTCTAATGTGAGACTTACTTGAATAGTGATAAGACTGTGATATTGAATACGACCAATTACCATAGTTTTTTTTAATGTTTATAATCCGCTTGTCAGTTATTTTGATTTAGTTTATAAGAATTGAATGTCAGATCAATATGATGATGTACGTATGTAGTCTGTGATGATGTACGTATGTAGTCTGTGATGATGTACGTATGTAGTCTGTGATGATGAACGTATGTAGTCTGTGATGATGTACCTATGTAGTATATTTACGTATGTAATCTGTGAGAGAGGAGATTTAGTTTTAGTAACAATTTGAGTATTCGAAGTAATGCTGTATGTTCCTAGTATGATTAAGTAACTTATATTCACAGCCCAGAACGATCCTCAAAATTGAAATCACTGGTAGACTCTTAACACTTCTCAAGTAATTTCTGTAAGCAATATGTTACCATGTTTTTTCCTAAATATAGATTATTTCCTAGGCTTGAAAATGGCTCGTTGGGCCGAAAAGTTGCCACCTTAATGATAGTAGTTTTATTACCCTAAAGGATCCACAATACCTAATATTGCAATAGGTACACATTTGGATTTAATGATAATATATTCATTTTGTTTTTTACTCGTAATTTTAACAAAAAAAAATACATATCGACACTAAGAATACTACTATACTGCTAAGAACATGATGTAGCCAGTACAGTGTAGTATGTAGTATACCACCTGTGGTATAAATTGTCTCTTGTTTAGGGAGTACAAGGTGCTCAGAAATACGACAGTACACGTATAGGGCTTCAATACTCGGTTTTCTTCTGTTACTACGTTTCCATGTGTTAAAAAAGGATTGAATCCTGATTTGGAATTTAACAAGTTAGAAGTTTCCAAGAGTAGTATTAAATCCGTATTCAATACGAAATAAAAAAACAACTTTTTCTTGGTTACTTTTGTTATTTTGTAACCTTCAGCTTTTATAACCATTTTTTATTACGTATTTTGACCGATTTGACCATAGTTTCCACAGAAATTCGCTAGGTTCGCTCACACCGACGCTCTGCGCATGTCGGGATCGAGTTCAGTTGTTTCCATGCAACCAAGATCCAGATACGATCCCAGAATTTAGTGGATTGTATCGGTATCGAGATCGTACTTAATCCGTTTTGAATCTAGGTTTCCATGGACATTTTGGATCCAAAGACTGTATTATATCCGATTTCAATCTGTATTTAAACACCATGGAAACGTAGTATGTCTTGTCGGCTGAAGGACACCATGGAGGTTGACAACCAACCTCAGAGTTAAGAAGCACAAAAAAGGAGGAAGCCTAATACTGAAATTTGATTAGAACCAGACGGATAAAAAGAAAACGGAATGAATACCAATTGTACTGTTTTAGGCCATATTGAATATTTAGACAATAGTCGATCATGGTGTGTTATAGAGGAAGATGATAAGTGTAGAGAAGGGTAGATACGATATGTGGAGTGGGGGTTCTTGGCTAACTAAATTATATCGATTACTAAGAACGCGTGGTACTTACATTGAAAAGAACGTATTTTTAACAGTGTTTTTAGGGTTTCGTTGGTGAAACCAAAAACATGAAACCCTTGTAGTTTCGTTCATGTGTCTGTCTGTCTGTCACTCTGTACGGTTCCAATAACTTTTGAATCAAAAGAGATAAAAACATTATTTCCAATACTAAAGTTTTCTAAGAGCGTTATGGGGGCCGCATGCGGCCTCGAGGCCGCAGGTTCCCCACCTCTGCTCTACACAGTTCAAATAACTTTAGAATCAAAAGAGATAAAAACATTAATTTTTGCAGTGTTAAATTCATTTTGGTGGGCAAGTTCAAATCCAAAATGGCGGTTCATGCATGTCAAGTGAGATATATATTT
>KZ651315.1:315118-333202 GCA_001010745.2 Gerris buenoi | reverse complement strand
AGTTTTTATTGATTTATTTTTAAAATATTTTTAATTTTAAACTATTTTTCATACACGTTTTTGTAAATCACTTACAGCAACTTATTTTTTTTTATTAGAACCGGCTTATGTAAAACTTGTTTATTATTTTAATAATAAACAAGGTAGAATCTTTGTTAATTTTCTTAATTAAAAAAAAAGATCTAATTAGAGACCAACTTATCTCCTATATTCTGCCATACATTGCGCTTAAATTTAAAGTATATAACAAAAGTTCCCACGTCTCTAGCTGGACTACCTTGTTTTCTGGTCAACAAGGTAACATTTAATTGGTTAGTTAAAGACTTTAAGATATTATAGCAACATGCTAGACCTCTCATGTGTCAATACGAATAAGGCCCTATAGCTAATCTAAAAAGATGTAAAGATCAGTACGCAGGCAACAGATAGAAAACTAAATTATCATTATACAGGGTGGCAAAAAAGTATGGAAACCCCTGAATAACTAGTCAGAAATTATTTTTTTTTGAAAAAAGTTAAATACAAAAATTTCAGGATATTTCCTTAGCTATTCAATGATGGCCTTAGATTTGACCTTAAACTTGCCCTTAAGGGTCATTTGAAGGTCAACATTGTTATTTTAAATGAGAACCCCCATTTTTTATTGCGGATTTGAAAAGAGCAGGAAATTTTATGTAAAATATGACCTTGACCATGTCCTTGAGCATGACCTTTAAGGTCATTCCAAGGTCAAAATTGTTTTTCCAATGGGAAACTCTATTTTGTATTGCGGATTGTAAAATAACCAAATTTTTCCCTTCAACAGCAGCCTTCACCACGGACTACACCACGTCCTTAAGCATGACCTTCAAGGTCATTTCAGCCTTTCCCCTGCCCCTTTTTTCATTAAATAAATTTGTTCAAGTACTTTTATTAATTTTTTTTTCTAGAAGGTTAACCACATCCTTGACCATGACCAGAAATAAGACCATGGAGAAAAAAAATTAATAAAAGTACTTGAACAAATAAATAAATGAAAAAATAAGTGGGGGAAGGGCTGAAATGACCTAAAGTTCATGTTCAAGGACGTTGTGTAGTCCATGGTGAAGGCTGCTGGTTAAGGGAAAAATTTGGTTATTTTACAATCCGCAATACAAAATAGAGTTTCCCATTGGAAAAACAATTTTGACCTTGGAATGACCTTAAAGGTCATGCTCAAGGACATGGTCAAGGTCATATTTTACATAAAATTTCCTGCTCTTTTCAAATCCGCAATAAAAAATGGGGGTTCCCATTTAAAATAACAAAGTTGACGTTCAAATTACCCTTAAGGGCAAGGTTAAGGTCAAATCTAAGGCCACCATTAATTAGCTAAGGAAAAATCCTGAAACTTTTGTATTTAACTTTTTTTAAAAAAATGCATTTCTGACAAGTTATTCAGGGGTTTCCATACTTTTGTGCCACCCTGTATATTTCAGAACTTGACTCCCTTATCTGCAACGTACTTTAATGATAGTAACTCTGCATCCTTTGTCATTTGGATATTTAAATCTCGTAGAGAGTAAACCTATGAAGATAATACAGAACAGAAATGAGAACAATAGGGTATCCCAGCTAATATGGAACAGTGAAATATCTCCGGAACCATGATAGATAGAAAAATGCGGTTTTCAGGGTTCGATAAAGGCTAAAAAGACGCTTTTACAACATATGCTGAACATTTTCTGTGTTCAGCAAAAGTGTGTTCAATTTGCATAATTTAAAAAAAAGTAAATAGGAAGCCAAATTTTTAAGACTGGATTTTGATTCTATGGCTAAAAATAAGAACTTTTTACTCTCGGAAATTTTTTGCTCTGAGCATTAGTTTGCTGACTGGAGAACCCTGAACGTTCTAAAATTGAAACTTTAAGTCCATTTTACAGCTAANAATAGGAAGCCAAATTTTTAAGACTGGATTTTGATTCTATGGCTAAAAATAAGAACTTTTTACTCTCGGAAATTTTTTGCTCTGAGCATTAGTTTGCTGACTGGAGAACCCTGAACGTTCTAAAATTGAAACTTTAAGTCCATTTTACAGCTAAACTAATGGATTTAGGAAAATAATTCATGAGACAAAAAAGTCTTATTTTTAGTCATAGAATCTAAATCTAATCTAAAATTCATACCTCATATGTAACGGTTTTTTGCCTAATAAAAGGTGTTCCGCAGGGCTCAAAACGTGAAAACAAAACATCAATAATGAATGTTATTAAGAATGGATTTGGATTCTACGACTAAAAATAAGACATTTTTGTCTCTTGAATTATTTTCCTAAATCCATTAGTTTAGCTGTAAAATGGACTTAAAGTTTCAATTTTAGAACGTTCAGGGTTCTCCAGTCAGCAAACTAATGCTCAGAGCAAAAAATTTCCAAGAGTAAAAAGTTCTTATTTTTAGCCATAGAATCAAAATCCAGTCTTAAAAATTTGGCTTCCTATTTACTTTTTTTTAAATTATGCAAATTGAACACACTTTTGCTGAACACAGAAAATGTTCAGCATTAGTTTAGCCGTAAAATGGACTTCAAATAAAAAAAGTTTAAATTTTAGAACGTTCAGGGCTCTCCAGACGGCAAACTAATGCTCAGAGCAACAAATTAACAAAATGGCTTCCTATTCACTTTTTTTTAATTATGCAAATTACACACACTTCTGCTGAACACAGAAAATGTTTAGCATATGTCCTGAAAGCGTTTTTCTAGTCTTCATCGAACCCTGAAAACCGCATATTTCTCTCTATCATGGTTCCGGAAATATTTTGCTGTTCCATATTAGCTGGGACACCCTGTATATGACGATAATAAACCTGTCCAAGGTTGCAATAAAGGAAGATTCCTATTTAAATGGCCTACATTTCACATTAAAATGTTATTTTCAGAAGATAATAAATAGATTTTGGTGATAGTATAATTTCGGGCCGGAAGGAAACCGTTACGGAGCTAAATTAACTAAACAGAACACCCTTGTGGTGCAGGACAAGCAACCCATACAAAATGAAGTATTTTTTATTTGACCGTGCTTTATAAATACCTAGGTTTAAATAAATGTAAGTATTTTTATTTGAATATGCTGGTAAAGTAGAAGTAATAAAATAATTTACGAGATCTTGAAATCCAGAGTAACCTTTTGTGTTTTTTACTTAAATAAATATTTTATTCAATATGAAATAGGGTTTATATTTATGTAGAGTTCATTTAGAATTGTTGCTGTTATTATCAATGAATAATATAGATTATAAGTGACATACCAATGGTAAAAAAAAATGGTGGAAAGAATGATGTTTGGGCACAAGTTGAGTAAGGGGTTAAGGTGTTATACAATCGGGAGCCCACAATACGCTCATGCATTGCTGGCGAAACAAACCTCACAAAATAAAGACGGTCAAGTATCGCTAAAAAAAAACCTAGGTCTAAGTATATAAATATATGAGCATATTATTGAAAGGGTGAGATATACGGGTATAGCTAACTTCAAATTGATAATATATCAGTTTTTTTAAGTGTATTTTGTAAGTTCTTTCATTTAAAATACAAATAAGCATCGCGTAGCTATTTCTTTATAAATAACACTCACATTTTTTTTTCTTGTGTGATAATTATTTACCCTAGACAATCGATATAAGACTAAGATTCGTCAAAGATCATTTGACATCAGGTGGCTCCTCCAATTGAATACAACTATTCTCTGATATGACTTATTCTGTTTATATTTTTAAAACCTCTTTAAAAAAATATAACCCGAAATCTCGCCACTCTCAATTGGTGATTTAAATGGTGAATCAAAATTAGTCTGTCGCTGGCCCCGTTATAATTTCTACTTTATGCGGCATTTGCTTCTTTCATTTTCTTCTTATTAACTCCTATACCATTTACACAACTCACCCAAGATTTTAATGAAATTTGGATCATTTGGTTAAAGTAGCTCACAGATGGTCCCACATTTTAGCTCTTTATTATAAAATAAGAAAGTATACTGAAGTAAGTAATAAATATATGTTTTAAAATTAAAACAACCATTTTCCTTCGAATATAATTATGAGAAAACAAAACAGAATGAAGACTAATAGGAAACTTTGTATTCAACACATTCTTCAATGTAAAATTTGAACCATCATAAGAGATATTGGCCTGTAGTAGTAGTAGTAGTAGTAGTAGTAGTAGTAGTAGTAGTAGTAGTAGTAGTAGTAGTAGTAGTAGTAGTAGTAGTAGTCTAGTACTTCCTACTACAGGACGAACCACTTGTTCAAACATTAGGCCATCTTTTAAGCCCTTTTTACGTCCTGTGGTGGAGAGTGTCAGCTACTTCACACATCATACATTTGTACATTGTACTGCCGAAGCGAGTTGTCCTGTAGTAATATGAGTTCAAATAAGATGAAGTGTGTTAACGCCAAAAGAAAAAAAAAAATGTCTATAACTCTTTATAGTCAAATCGGGACGGATCGTGAAAGTATTGATTATATTTATATAGGTACTGATATTTATTGGAAACGGGACAACACATGGTTAGCATCAATTCACAGTCATCAGTCATCACCATCACTTTTCAATTTATTGCTAAGCAAGCCTTAAGATGCTTCATCCAGTTGAAGAAGTGAAATATTGGACTCGATATTCTTCAAAAGACAGCCTTTACTAATGAAAATATCCTTTAAGAAGTACTAAATATCAAAAAAATAGTGAATATATTATTTATATTTTAGGATTTAGGATTTTGTGTGTATACATACTTTTTTTTATCTCATACAAGAAAAATATTTTACTCAATAAAATTCCCATAAGATGTGTTACAAATAAAAATGGTTCTACCTATGTTTACCCACAAGTCACACATTGATTTTCATAATTTTTTTTAAGGTTTTTAACATACGTACAAACTCTATCTTTCGGGTATTAAATCTAACCAATAATAATTTTACGTTATAACATTTTTAGCCAAAAAAGTTACCTTACAAATATAATCGGTTTAAATTTAGGTGGGCAATATGAGACAGACTTGCTTTTGTTAAAAAAACTGAACAGTGAGACTGGTAGAACCCTGTTCATTCTTGATCAAATTATTTCATCCTGCAACTATTAAATCAAATGTCTAAAAATGGTGAAAAGAACTATGTTGAAGCACAAGTAGGGTAAGGGGTGAGGAGGTATGCACTCGAGAGCCCACAATACACTTCTGCATTGCTGGCGTAACAAACCTCACAAAATAAAGTAGATTATAGTTTCGTTTTTTTTTCCTTTTTTCCCGGGAAACATTCAAAGAAAAGTGCGAAGCAGTATGACCTCATATGCAGATCCAAGGTGCGAACTCGGTTTAATAATCCATAAAGTTCCTTTAAAAAAACCCAGGTTTAAGTATATGTGAGCATATTATTAAAAGGAGAAGATATGCATGTATAGTAAATATGTAGGTAATGCATGTAGGTAAATTCGAAGTTATAATTTAACTGTATCTATTTTCTAAAGTAACTGAACATCACGCCGCTCTTTTTCTTTGAATACAGGTAAAGACCGTGGGTTCTTTCATTTAGCATACAAATATGCATCCCGTGGCTCTTTCTATGTAAATAAAGCGTTCACCACTCTTTTTCTTGTGTGATACGTATCGATATAAAACTCTACCTTGTCGAAGATTTTTGACATCAGGTGACTCTTCCAGTTGTTATCAACTATAATTTGCTATGATTTATTCTGTTTATATATTTATAACTTTTTTTAAAAAAGCAATAAAACGAGACATCTTACCGCTCTTTTTCTATGAATGCAAATGAAAATTGTGGCAACAAAGATTCCTTCATTTAAAAGACAAGTAGACATCACGCGGCTTTCTGTATTAAAAAAACCTTATCACCATCCATCTTATTTTCTTTGAAACATAACTAGACATCTCGGTGCTCTTTGCAAAAAAAATAATAATAAGATAAACAATTGTTTCTGTCATCGTGAAACATTTTTTGACTCGTGTTTGTCTTCAACAATTTACTGGTCCACCATAACTTAAAAAACCATTTATCTAGTCGAAATCAAATTTAAATAGTAGATCATAATTTTCTATTGTTGGTCCCGTTTTAATTTTATATTTCTGTACCAATTGTCTTCTCTTATTTATATGTACAAAATTACTTTTATTAGCCCCTTTAACATTAACATAACTTACCAAAAGTACGAAATAACATAACCTTAACAGTACTGCCAATTGAATTTTAATGGTTTGCCTAACGTTGCCCACAGATGATCCCACATTTGAACTCATTATGAATATAAATAAAATACAAACAACCATATTTCTTTGCAAATAGTCATGAGGAAACAAAACAGAAAGAAGACCAAGATGAAACTTTTCTTTAAAAAAATTTGAATGTATAATTATAACCATCGTATTATTTTTTAACGCCACGCCGAAAGAATAAAATAGGCTGTCTGTAAATCCTCATTGTCCAATTGGGACTGATCATGAAAGTATTGATTATATATTTGTATAGTTACTGACGTTTATTTGAAACTGGGCAAATGTCAAAGGTTGCCTACGTATTTAACTACATAGCTATTGCTGAAGTCATTGCTACTACCTCTAAATCACAGCTTAAAAGGAAAATATTGGGCTGAAGTTTGGAGCATCGTGTTATCCCTTAGCATGTAGAGATATCCTGTATTTGACCTTTGTTGAGAACCAGGTCTATCTTTCCAACTGACATCTGTACAGCAAGCTAGCTTTAAATTTCCTTTGTTAAAACTAAGTCCACAAACTAACGTGAGTTTAAGATATAGCAAAACTCTTTTTAAAGGTGTCATATGGACAGGTTTTGGAAACTTACTAAATTTCGAATGGTGACTGATAGCAAATGCTAATTCAGGACAAGTTATGGTCGCCAGGTACATCAGATAACCCAGTAGTTCCTAAAACATTTATTCATCCGCAGATGTTGAGTCATCGTGATTTTCCAAGTCTTGGCTATTGTCACGTGGCCTGCTAATTAGATTACAATTATCCATTCAATAGCCCTTTAATACTTGCTTTGCATAATCCCTTTGGGTAAGGATAATTAAATTATTGCTTATTAATATTTCTTGTCCCAATACATTTGTCAAGTTTTTGTGTTCTTTAAGTACAAACTTCTTCATGATATGAATAAATAAAGCATTCGTTTCTTTGTCTGAAGTAATTAAGAAAAAAGTCAACATATAATTTTTTACTTTCCTTTAGATAAGAAATAAACATACTTATTAGAAATTAATCGTTTAAATCCCTGTTCAATCAGGTTAGTATCTATGGTATCATACCACATTAAACCACTTTGTTTGAGACCATAATGGGCCTGATTTAATAAAAAATAAAATGATTACCTTCTTTATAACCCGAAGGTTAAAATATTTAAATAGTTTTGTTTGTGTTTTTGGATACCATAATGGTATTGTAAAATCATTATAAGTAGAAAGTGATATTATATTATGTGGAAACTAGACCCTTTTATCACAGGGGCAAATGCTCCAGTGAAGTCACTGCCAAGTCATTAAGAGCAGCCTGCAGCAACTCTTGCTTTGTGTATCCAATAACCATCTTCTGACTTTTTAAGGGTAGTTACTCACTTGCATTTTATGATTTTCGTATTTTTTGGCTCCTTCACCTACTCCCTTACATTGTGATCTTGTAGAGAGTTAATTTCCCTCTTCGTCGCATTAAACCAGTCTGTTGATTATAGTGCAAATTATAGTCTGATGCGATAAAATAAGTATTGTGAACCACTGCAACCTGCTTCATTTTCCGGAGCAAATAGGTTTATATGAAGAAAACCGAGATGTTACAAGGTTTATATGACTTATAAAATAAAACTAAAATATAAAATAAAAATATAAACCCCAGTGACACCTAGTGAGCCTATTATTTTCCATTGTACATCATTCTAGTTCCGATAGATGGCGTTTGGAGTCACGTGCGACGTCTAGTAAGGCTTCTATTTGAAAACATACATAAGAAAACCTCAAAACGTCTATAGACGTATGTAGGCTGTGGAAGGCACTTTTTGATTACGTCCATAGATGTTTACAGTCTAATTAAGGCACTTACTAATTATGTCTATAGACGTCTACAGTGCAGAAAGGGTTAAAACCTTGTAAAACAACTACTGGTAACTGATATACACATCGTGGCGCGTGCCACCTGTAACTTTATTTTATTCTTTTATATTATAATGCTCGTGTCGCAGCGGCCACGTTACGAAAGCAGTCGTACACTTCTTTACAGGAAACAAAATTATATTTAACAATCTTATAACCAATTTGATCTTAAGTTTTTCCGTAAAGAAAGTAAAATGCAGACTAATCAAATTTTGACAATATTCCGAAACTGGTAAACAAAATACAAGTAGTAAATCAAAATAAAATTAACTCGCAGGCAGCGACATGGCTCCTCAAAAATGACAATTTTTCTACCCTTGGCTCCTTGGCGGGGCCGTACCCTGGTTGTGGTTTGAAATGAACTGCACATGTTTTAAGAGTAGACCTATTCAGGGTTTCCATACCAGCATCTACCATCTGCACCTTTCGCATTAATCCATCATTGTACGGAAACTTTATTCTGGTTCTTGCCAAAGTCCATTGTTTCGTTGCAGGTTCATCTTGCACTTTTACGATGATACCTGCATTCATGCTTCTCTTCTTATGTTCCCATTTCGATGTTTGTTGTAGATGATAATCTTCTCTCCATCGTGCCCAAAATTCGTTGGCTAGGTGTTGATTCTTTCTCCATCTCTTTCTTCTATAGAGGCCGTCCTTTGTATACTTTCCCGGAGCCGGTAAGGATGAGACAGCTCTACCTGTTAAAAGGCTGTTAAGTGATGTGGGTTCTTGAAACAAGGGATGGTTCATATTTTTCACGCTCAGAGTTCGATTAATTGCGCATTCGTCGAAGACTACCCTGGTCTTCCTCTTCTTAGGGTGATAAACACCATGGTGTGGTAAATATCTCAGTTTACCATCTACTATGCTATTCTGATGAGCTTCTTTCGCGTGGCCTTTTAAAAGTATATCTTTCCCAAATTTCACGTAATTTTGCTTATATCCATTTTCAAACTTTGTATTAAATAATTTATCCCTAACCGAAATCCCAAACTCGTATGACAGGCCAGGATTATTTCGAATAAATTTAAGAGCGTCCCCCATTAAGAATTTTGACAAAAACATATTTTTGACACTATTCGAGAGTACGCCGTCCTCTAGATGAGTGCGGACCTCCTCTCGAAAGGTTGGAAAATCTAAACTGTCACCCGAAAATTTAAATGGTTCAAAGGAATTTAAAAGTTGCATTTTTGACATCAAAAGAAGTGGCTCAGGTTCCACATAATTAATTTTAGAAGGAATTTTGTTACTAGAATCTAAATTGTTGTAGCTACTAGTTTTCTTATCATTACCTTTTTTTTTCAATAGGGCCGAGTGATACCGATATGAACTCGGTATCACCTTTTACGCTGCTAGCTCTACTAGACTCTCTTAGGACATTTTCTACGTCCTTTGGAGACACTATTTTGTCTTTTAAGCTCTCAGCTATTATTTTGCTCCTATTTAATTCTGATTCAATCCGTAGACGTTCCTCCTCCACACGCCTTTCAAACTCTCGGCGCTGGTTAGCTAGTTCAAAGGCTTTGCGCTTATCTTCTCTACGAACTTCCTGAAGTTTTAACTCCATTTCCTTCTTTTCGATCTCTAACTGAACGCGTAACCTTTGGCTAGCTATGCTAACACCAGTTTTGATCGACGTTTTGGAGGAGGTTCGTCTGGATTGAACCGACTTAGACTTAAGGGACTGAGTTTCAAATTTTAACACATTGTAAACGTCAATCAAATAGTCAAGGTTCTGTAAAAACTTTTTAATTTCATCGATAACACTGTCATCCCTATCTTCAAGAGTAGAGAGCTCCCTAACACTAACTCTGAGTTCATCTACAAGAAGTTTTAGCTCCCTTAAGCTAAAACAAAAAACTTTCAAATTAGCCGCTCTTTCACTTAATGGACAGGTGCTGACCCTACTGGCTAATGGCAACGCCTCCTCTCGCAATTTTACTATACCTCTCTTTTGCGAGAGGACGTCCAGTATTGCTTTATCAAAAGGGGTCTTACCTTCCTCCTTTGGCTCTTCCTTATCCATATCTTGAATGTTTTTTGTTTTTTATTTTTTGACTTGACACGTTTTCGATGATGTCTCTTCTTTATTTGACTATAATTCAGTCTCTTTACTTTCTTTACTGTCGCAGCGGCCACGCTACGAAAGCAGTCGTACACTTCTTTACAGGAAACAAAATTATATTTAACAATCTTATAACCAATTTGATCTTAAGTTTTTCCGTAAAGAAAGTAAAATGCAGACTAATCAAATTTTGACAATATTCCGAAACTGGTAAACAAAATACAAGTATTAAAACAAAATAAAATTAATTCGTAGGCAGCGACATCTCGATCGTTAAACTATTATTTTGTTCGTAGTTATTTATTTTCCTTTTTAAGGTGGTCCTTTGGGTTATTTTATAGCAATCATTTCAGACAGTATTTTTGGAAATCAGAATCTTAGAACCTCATATAAGGTGTGAACCCTATGAGCCTAACAATATATTAATAGTAAAACGCTTATTTTAATGATAAAAATAATGCCTTTCTTTTAATTTTGTCTCTTTTCTAACTCCGCCATGTATAAGTAGTTAGCAATGTTCGTACTAAGCAGTGTGATTTAATAATTTATATTTAATGAAAAATGTAAGGAACTTCGTTCTTACCGGGTGTCCCGCGACACCAAACGTATTTTTTTATGATTATAAAGGCTTATTTATTTAAATCCCTAAACACTTTAAATTCCTAAGACATTTTTTTATGTTAGAGGCAAGATTCCAAAATTTGCATGACCAGGAAATGCAATGGAACTTTCTCTTTTCAAACGTAAAAAAAAACTATTTAAGGTTATGCTGTTTTATTTTGTTAGTAGTAATATGACATAGGAAGTATGTAGTTTTAAAAATAATATGTTTCAAGTAAGGACCACTGAGGTATGATGGAGGTCGATGCATTGATTTATCCGGTTTCTGAGTTTCTATTCTATTCTGAAAAGTTGAAAAAATAGTAGGGACCGATTAGGCCAATCACGCCTAGAAGCTTTCTTGAGCTGCGAAACGGATTTGCAAAATCATATTGTAAAAGAAAATGTTGTTTTCTATTTAGGCCGAAAAATGGACTTTTATAAATACAACTGTAGTTTCAATTAACTTTTTTTTTTATCCATGATCATTGAAATTTGTTTTTTGACGCTTGATTTTACATTTTCCCCGCCGGACCTATCTCCCCATTCCACTATAATTACCTGTAGATTAAATGATTGAGAATTCTTATTTGCTACTTGATACTTAACATGTTATTTTGTTGATACTATGCTCGCGTCATTATTCTACTCTGACAGCGCGGGAAAATCGAAAAAACGGGAGGGGAGCCAATTCGAGCTCGAGATTTTGGCGGGTAGTAAGTAAAGTCAACTAGGCAAACAAAAATATCACTGGATAACCTAAAGATAACCGCCTAGTGGTTTTGTTATTTCCCTCACATTCAGTCAGATTTACATAGCATAATGGCATGATGGCATGAGTTTCTTTTTTGTATATAGTGTGGTATTTTATAGCCTCGCTAAATTTAATTAATTTATTTCTCTGGTGGGTAAATTGGTTTATAATAATTGCTATTTTATTTTTAATTTTAGTTATTTTATTTTTTTAAACTAACATTTATTGGTAAGTAAAGGTACAAAGGGTAAAAGCAAACGAAAGCACTATCGATAGTATCGATAGCAACTATCGATAGTATTATGGATCTATCGACAACCCTGGGTCTACTGCTCTTCTGGACAATCACAGGATACGGATGACCACACATTACAAACCAACGGTTCCATCGAGCGATGGCACCGATCATTTAAGGCTACCCTCAATACACATATTGATATACCGTGTTGGACTCGTGTTCTGCTCACCGCGCTGCTGGGCTTCTGAGCAACAATCCGGCTAGCAGAGTCCCTGTATGGACAAACTCTGTGACGCCAACACCCCTTCACAGAATCTTCAATTAACTTCAAGGAATCCACGGCCAGCTGTCTCGACAAAGGATTCTTCTGAGAATCCCAATCTTCTTCCAGAGTATCATGGCTGGCCCGACAAAGAACCAGTCCGCGAATCTACTACCTTTGGGTGACCGCTTGGTCAAGCCCGTGGTTCGTTTCCAGCTCTTAGTCAAGTGCTTCTAAGTTCACCGACAGCATAGAGCCCTCAACACCCCGGCGCACTCCTGAGCCCGCATCGGGCACCAGCGCGAACTATCTCACCAATGATATTGGCCTTTTAGAGACCCCCACGATCCCGAGTTGCTCCCCTCGTGGACCTAGGAATATGCAACCTTTTCATTTTGCTAGTAGCGCCCATCGAGGACCTGCCTTACGTTCCACAATCCGTCGGACCTCGACCAGCTGTTCTCCCAGAGTATATACCAGGGCCACTACAACCATCCGAACGGCCCTAGCCACAGACAGCGGGCCCTAAGGGATAGTTAGGGGTCTTCGTTTGTACCAACAAATTCGACCTCACCTGAATCAAATCAGTTTGAACACGCAAAATTTATTCGGGCCATTCTGTTTTATACTATAATATCTCTAGAGCCCGGCAGGCATAAATGATAAATGGACAATTAATTAACTTAAAGAAAAGGAATTAAATGTGTTCAATTAAGCTAAAACTGACACATGTGTCACTTAGAAAATGTTGTTGTTATTGTATTATGAGTAGAATAGACATGTTTAAATGTTTTATAGAATATCAGTGTTAATTATGTTAAAAGAAGATTTATTAAAAACTGTTCATAATCATAGAATAACTGGGGAATAAAATTATGCATAGTTAGATTTATAGATGTTAATTTGGTTATCCTAAGATACTACCGGTGCACAGATTGCAAAATCGAGGTAGTTGTCTATAATAATGCTTTTGAAATCAGAAAAGTGGGTCCTTTGAGAAAAATAGAAATTATTATTTTCAAGCACAATGTTGAATAATTGTGGAAGCGGTAAATAAAGAACAATGACAATGAAACTAAAGTAGCACACAGAAGAAGTAAACAACTCTGAAGAAAAGGAAAGGCTAAAGAGAAAAGTTGATAAGAGTGAAGAACATAAAATTAAGCACTCTGTTGAAGATAAGAAGTGTACAGCTTTGTTATGTTAGTGTAGCATCCCTCTCAGATTATCTAGGTTGCCGCTGGGATCGATAACATCAATCCAGAGCTCCCGCCCTTCTACACAGTCCACATCCAACCTTTGTAGAGAAGACGTTTGTAGTTTTTATCCACGTTATACATTCTTGTAAACATCATAAATGTTATTACCATTACCTAAATCTGTTTTCTTGTTTATTTCCCCGTCGCATTCAGCGCGCAACATTTTCGCCCGTCAGTACTGGATCTAGGTTTTTTTTTCTCAGGAGGGGCAAAAGTACATTTCACTGCCCCCCCCCCCCATATTAAATTGTATAATCTTGATTTGAAATATAAACTGTAACCTTTTATCACTGGGCGTTTAAAGCGCTACTTTTCTTACTATGCCTTCAGCAATTTAGTCACAAATTTCCATTAAATAAAAAAAATATTATAGAGGACTTTCAAACGAAATAATAGATACAATTCATTAGATAAGTAGGCATGAAACAACCTCGCACAAGAGCTATAACAGGGTAAAACTATGGTGTAAAGCCCTATGGATCTTACGGATAAGTCAATAAGTAAAAAACGGGGCTTTAACTCACAAGAATAAAACACGTATATTTTTAACGAGTGTCACAATAAGACTCAAATAATTATATGACTAGAAAACAACAACACCGGCGAAACCCAGGTTGAATTACTTTCCAGGTTTAACACCCCCTCTCAACCGCAGACTTCGCCAATTGTAGCAAGACCTATCTCCTTGCAGCACAATTGATGTTTGTCTCGTAGTAGTGGTTTAGTAAGTATATCCGCGGGCATCTCCTTTGTAGTTAGGTATTCCAGCTGGACATCCTTACTCCCCAAAGCTTGAGGGATGAAGTGTTCCTTGATGTCAATATGCTTTAACATCAGCTTTGTCAATGGCGTTGACACTGGCTTACAGTCTTTCATCTCATATTTCTCGAGAAGATCATCGATGTATTTCTTCTGCGATAGAGAAATTGTATTATTAACACATTCAAACTCTATGCCAAGACAATAACTCAGGATTCCCATATCTTTCATCCTGAACATTTTATTTAGACGTTTCTTCATGTCTTTAATCATTGATGGGTTGTTAGAGGCAATCAGCAGGTCGTCTACATACACTCCAATTAGCAAAACGTCACTTCCACTGCGCTTAAAATACAGACAGGGATCGGCGTCAGTAGGAGTGAGACCTATATCGAGCAAAGCAAAATGAAGCTTTTTATACCATTGTCTGCCCGACTGCTTCAACCCATAAAGCGATTTCTTTAACTCACAAACTTGGTTTCCCTTCTTTAATTTTGAAAGCATCTTCTTAGCGTCTTCACTGATGGCCTTTTCCTTATGTTTAACAAGATCTTCTAAAATCTCCGGCAACTTTTCAGGGACCTCCATATAAAT
Source organism: Gerris buenoi (assembly GCA_001010745.2). Lineage (NCBI taxonomy): Eukaryota > Metazoa > Arthropoda > Insecta > Hemiptera > Gerridae > Gerris > Gerris buenoi. Next base: position 318,543 of record KZ651315.1, on the reverse strand, counting down.
TTCCTCCTCCAAATTACCGTTTAAATACGCGGTTTCAACATCCAACTGATGAACTTCCATGTCTAGTTCCACCGCTAGAGCCATCATCGTTCTCAATGTACTAAGACGAATCACTGGAGCAAAGGTCTCATTGAAGTCAACTCCGGGACGTTGTGAGTATCCCTTAGCTACCAGTCTAGCTTTCCTGCGATCAATGCTACCATCCGGCTTGTACTTAGTCTTTAAAACCAAACGACTACCGATATATTTTCTATCAGCCGGCCGATCGCACACTGTCCAAGTTTTGTTTTTGATTAGAGAGATGAACTCATTAGTGATCGCATCCTTCCAATCGGGTGCATTTACATCAACAATACCATCATCGAGAGGATTATCTGGTTCTTCTACCGTGTTCACGTCTTCGGTAAACTCATCTTCCCCCTCTTCATCTAGATGGTGGTTTGAAACTAAATCAGTGACGTCCTCTTCTTCATCTGAGTCGTCTTTTCTTCCCTCACTAAGGTCATCTTCATCTAAGGGCACCATATTATATTGTTTCTTTGGTCTACCTTTTTGACCAGTACGTATTAATTTTGGTCTTCCTTTCCCCCTCTTCATTTCAGGTTCTTTAATCGTATTATTACCTTGACGACTCGCCACGTTTTCTTGTTGCATATACTCAAGTATAAGTGGTGGTGCCGGCTTCTCTTCAAGATCTTCACTGCATCGCTTTATTTTCTTAGATGGATTCTCATTAACGAACCTTACATCGCGGCTTACCCGAACTCCTTTTTCATCGGTTAGCCACACCCTGTAAGCTTTACTCTCTTCCGAGTAACCAATTAAGACACAGGGTTGCGACCTTGGCTGGAACTTCCCTTTGTTAGGCCTTTTGTCGATACAATAAGCCTGACTACCAAAGGTTCTAAAGTACGCCACCGTAGCTCTTCTTCCAGTCCATTTAGTGTAAGGAACCCCACCTTTTATAGCAGTCGCCGGACACCGGTTTCTGATATGGCACGCCGTTGAAATTGCTTCCGCCCAAAATTTTTCAGGAAGCCCGGAATCTATTAACATACATCTTGCCATGTCGAGGTATGTCCTATTTACACGTTCCGCAACTCCATTCTGTTGAGGGGTATGTGCCACCGTCAGTCGTCTTTTAATACCAGACTTCTCCACAAAATCCGTAAACTCACGTGATAAGTACTCACCTCCGTTATCTGACTGAAGGAACTTGATTTTGTGACCAGTTTGATTTTCAGCTTCAAGTTTAAATTTTTTAAAAGCTTCAAGAGCTTCACTCTTCTTCTTTAAAAATCTAACTTGAGTCCACCTCGAGAAGTCGTCCGTAAAAGTGATGAAATATTTTGCTCTGCCCAAAGACTCGCACTTCATCGGCCCACATATGTCCGAGTGAACTACCTCTAGAAGTTGGCTCGTCCTGTTACTAGATCCCTTGGGAAACGGAAGTTGGGACATTTTTCCTTTCGCGCACGTTTCACATGGCAACAAGGAGCCTTGAGGATCCTTTAATCCGAGCACTAGCTTCTTTTTCCCGAGTTTCTTTAGGTCAGCTTCGTTCAAATGACCGAATCTTTCATGCCAGGTTTGTAAATAAGATTTTGTAGCATTATTACACGCTGCCGACACTTTATTCTTATTGTCTAAGAGGAAATAAAGTTCATTTTCTCGAACAGCTTCCACCATCACGTTATTAAATTTATCTAATACAAGCGCATTTTTCTTTGTAAAGATCACGTGATACCCCAGGTCGGTAATTTTACTAACTGATATCAGATTTGTTTTTAAGTTCGGAACACAGAGCGTATTACTTAATGTCATAGCTTGATTGATGTTTCCAACCTTAAAACTTAATCTCACTGACCCTTTTGCTACTACATCTGTTTGTGACTTATCGGCTAGACAAACCTTTTCATTTCTTATAGGTCTTGGATGTTCCATTATTTCTTCTGACGAGCACATGTGCGACGTACACCCACTATCGAGACACCACCGCAGCTTTCCACAATTCTTTTCTGATGCAATTGATAAGGCCCTATGCAAGCTGACGCCCGAAACTGCGTTTGCACTAGAGTTGTCTGATCTTTTGCAATCCGATGCTTTGTGGCCGAAAGCTCTACACCGCAGGCATTTACCGCGAAATTGTGGTTTTTGTTTGAAATATTTGTTTTGATTTATCTTGTTTTTAGCTGTCAGTGCATTGCTCTCATCTCGATCCGACGATTCCTTACTTTTTCTTGACTCGCTTTCCTCGACTATTTTTATACGTAATGATTCCGGCTTAGGCAAATCATCACGTGACTCGATAGCGCATCGAAAGTTTTCGAATTCGTCCGGTAAACTATAAAGCAACATAATCGCAAGCAAATCTTCATTTATAGCAATATCGAGATCTTTTAGCTTATCTACGATATCGAAGAATTTGTTTACATGCTCCCGAACATCTTCACCGCTTTTCATTTTATTTAATGTGAGCTGTTTTAACAAATTCGCTTTCCTAGCGGGCCCCTTCGACTGATAAATACTATGTAGCTTCTGCCACATTTCATTGGAGGTCTTACACTCTTTTATTTGCTTAAGACCCGAGGGAAGGATGGCTAAGATAAGATCCGACCTAGCTTTCCTATCCGACACCTCCCATTGAGAAGCTTCAGTCTTTCCTTCCGGCTTTACCTTCGTGCCGTCAACGTATTCCCAAAGATCGTTTTTTACGAGGAGTGCTTCGACTTGAATTTTCCACGTATCGAAGTTTTCTCGACCAAGGGGCTCAATACGTACGGGATTGAGGTTTGCCATATTACTTTAAAGCTAATTTTATTCGCTTTGAAAGTATCTGCTAAAAAAAAATAAATAAAAAGAAATTGTCTCACCTATCGACCGCGATATCTTCTGGGCGAAGACTGGACTCCCATAACCTGTTGTAAAGTCCTATGGATCTTATGGATAAGTCAATAAGTGAAGCAAAAACGGGGCTTTAACTCACAAGAATAAAACACGTATATTTTTAACGAGTGTCACAATAAGACTCAAATAATTATATGACAACAAAACAACAACACCGGCGAAACCCAGGTTGAATTACCTTCCAGGTTTAACAAACTAAGCTTCTTATTTTTATTTGATTAGGGGATAAGTCAAAAAGAATTAGGGGATCATTAAAAGCGTATTCATAAGTTGTTGATAAAGGTAAAACAAAAAAAAAAAGAAAGTATAACAAGGAGATAATAAAAACATTTTACGAAAGACTGTACGATGACAGAGATGATACTAGCAATAGAGGAAGAGACAACCAGTTATATAAAAATATAATCAGAAATAAAACAAATTACTAAGGTAACAGAATTACAAAGTAGAGAGGTGAAATGGTGAAATGGTAGTAATCATGAAAGATGAAATAGAGCTGGCCTAAATATATATATATA
>KZ651315.1:246513-269334 GCA_001010745.2 Gerris buenoi | reverse complement strand
GACACACAGACTGACACACAGTCAGACAGACAGCCGTTATATAAGGTTTATTTTTTACTTTGTACAGAAACCTTAAAACGTCATAAATCGCACCATTTTCCTTTACTTTTATAATAATTAATAATTCTATGCCATGTATAGCAATACTTTCTCTTTACTTAAAATGTATATGAGAAAGAAAGAAAGAATCACGGTTGATTTAAATTGATTCTGTCGGTGTGAAGGGAAAAATGGAGTTTGTATACATTTCAATACAAATTCGCAGCGCCTAATTTTGGTGAGTCAGATACGATAAATGAGATTCTGCAAGATTCTAGCTAGCCGAATCAATAAACAACATAAAACAATGGATTTTGCCGGTGTGAAGGCAAAAACGGAGATTCTTAACATTTTAATACAAAAACCCAACCCCGAATTTTGATAAATCAAATGTTCATTGATTTAGTGATTTATTGATTCTTTCGGTGTGAAACGCCCGTTTCACTAAGTCGTCGGAACAACTTCTCTTTTCAAGATATGGATGACGGATTCGACGGCCCACGTGCATTTAATTTCTTAAAAAAAACCTCTGACATCAAAAAAGGGGAAGATGTCCAGACAAATAGGTGCCGGATGGTTTTATTTATTTATTTTTAATAAGATCATTTTTTAAAAACAACAGCACTACGGCACTCGAATTGTTCTATGATAACGGTGGCTTTAAAAATATTATTTGCATTATTTGTTCTGTTCTATCTATCATATTTACGTTAATATAAAATATTTAAAAAAAAACGCTCCCGCTGGATCGTAACTGCTGTGGGTCTAAAAACTTGGTCCACACGTGTGTAGTGCTACCACAGCTGGAATCCTCAAGAGACAGCTCAAAACAATAATTAATCTAAAATTAAATTTAAACAAGGCGGTCCTTAGTCTAACTTAAAATAATAACCTCATATTTCAGTATCTAAATTATATCGCACTTAGAGTCTCGATGTCTTAACCAAACATAGCTGTCGATGTGGAGTACATGGAGGTCCGCTTTTTTTAAAGGGCGCTGAGGTGGAAACCGGGTGATTGTCTCTAGCTAACGCAAAACTCGGGTATGTCTTGAATCCGCTGGAGCGTGGCGTCACTTAGTTTACACCTGCTATGCTAGGCCCGATTGTCTAAAACGGCCCTGCTTAAGACTTTATCCCAAATTACTGTGTAAAGTGCCGTTTCTATCTCTGACATTTTTTTAATACGCGATTTTCCTGAACATAACAGAACAGATTTCTTTTGTAACATCCTCAAATGGCTGTAGAATTTTACATAGATCTTTACAATGATTCCACTCTTTTGATGCCAAAGGCTTATTGTTAGTATTGTTAATCTCTGCCAATATTAATTGCATCTTAAAGAGGTGGTTGGTTTGAATGTAATCGTGTAAAGCTCGTGAATGTGAAAACAATAACTGCAGAGTCTTAATAGTCGGCAAAGTCTATTCTATTTAAAAAAAAAATGTCTGGCGCTTGTTGTACCTCATTCCTCACTTTAAACCAAAATTTCTCCTTCAACAGCATTTAAACTGTAGAACATTGCCAAAGATTTCGTACTATTATTCAATTCCTCCAATGAAACTCCTCTCATGTTACTCGGATAGAAATTTGTCAATGAAAGTGCCTGCGATTTTTCTGCAGCAAATCCGTTTTCTGATGATGATATAAAATCCAAGTAAAAAAAAATTGCAGCGGGATCATGGAGGGGGAAGGTCGCTAGAGACCTTCTCAATTCTAATGAACTGACGGTTCGGACAGATAAGTGAATGACTCAATTATATCAACATTTAAATATGTACTGCAATATCGCCTGCTTCTTTCAAAACGACAGTTGTGAGGTTCTCCGCATCTTCCGATGATCTCGTAGCACGTCAAGATCAATAATAGTTTAAATGTGCTGGTTGGCTTGTCTTTAATTGAAGGCACTTGCTACGGGTCCCAGAATAGCAATTAAGGATATTGACACAATAAATGAAGACATGCTAGCCACTACATGTATTTAATTCGAGACTTCTGTTGGGATATGTAGTGTGAATTATTCTTTTTTTCACTTTCCTCGCAGGACCAAGTAGACCGACAAATTACCGTGTTGAGGTTATTTCAGAAATAATATTTACGCAGGTATCAATATGATTTTTTTCTGTTCTTATCATTATACATTTAATTTTAACGAGAGAAAAGAACTTCTATCTATGTTAAAACCAAAATGTTTTTGTCTGTCTGTGTGTTTGTCTGAACCACTCCTTTTGTCTGACGATAACTATTTTTTTCTTTCTTGTGGTGCGGGCACCTAGGCTACAGATTATGTGGACTATTCTTAAAAGCGGCCCTGTGTATTAATAGAATTAATATTAAGTGGTAGAATATTAAATATTGAATCCTACTACATAAATTATTCAATTAGTAGATTATAGTTTTTCAAACCTGCTTTCCTATCTCAACCCTCCTGTGGACTGACCGGATCCCGAAGAAATGTTACTATCAATAGGTATATCGCATCCGACCGTGGGCAGTAGCAGGCCGTTTAACATAGTCCAATCAACATTATCGTTGATTAGGGTTGGTTTTTGAGAAAATATAGAAGGACAAGGACAGTACTGTGGTCTAAGGATATAGACCGGGAAGGTTCATGAGATCCTGGGTGTTTGTAGAAAGGATACAAAATAATCTTGAATATCAGGTAGTTTGTTTGGATCAGAAGGCCAGTTAATAACACCAGAAGGTGAATAGATTTGGTACCTAGAGGAATGAATGAATGAGAGGAGGGAGGTGATACCTCGAGGGTTCCTATTTCTGCGCACCCTCACTGCGAGGATGTTTAGCGTTATTATTCCGACTGGCTGTATAACTGAAGTCAAAGGACCGGAATAAGGAAGATAAATCTCGATTTTAACAGGTTTACTGGGAGGAAAATAAGCAGGGGAAATTTGGAAATTGTGTATGAAGGATTTTAGGGTTATTGAAGTGGTCTTGATTAATTTGGTAGGATTTAAAGGATGCAGAAAAGGATGGGATAGGGATTTAAGGATGGGAAAGGTCATTTCTAATTATGAACACGCTATTAATCTCAATGTGCAGTGTTTTTTGGATAGTCAGTTTTGTACGATCTGTATTCTCGTATGAAAAAGTGTGAGCATTTTGTAAAATGTGTTTCATTTTTAGGGCTTTTATCATAAAAATGCGTATCAAGCTCTTATTTAAGTTAGGTTACACTAATTGTGCTCCAAGGAGGATGGTAAGAAGAGAGCTTAAGTTGAAGAAGTAATTTTTGGGAAACAACAAGAAGAATAGATGCTAAGGGTGATAGAAGGACTGTCAGTAAGTGTTTGATAACTGTCTTAGTATATTTAAGTTGGGTTAAGAAGAAATTAAAGGATTCTTGAAGTGTGACGGTGTAATCCGTATTTGTGGAGGGAGAAATGAATTCCACAGGAACCTTTGGGTAGGGGGTACCTTTGGGTACAACCGAAAGTTGTTTCGGCAGCGGCCTCATAGCTGAGATTTTCAGAGGATGTTGGATCTCTGACAATTGAGTCAATTGGAGTAGCTAGAGGTGGAAAATGCGGTATTGATATTGAAGGCCTTTGGTCTGCTCATATAAAATCATGACACAAGTATTTAAGTATTATTGGTAGCCATAATTAATACTAATGCCAAATAGTTGAAATTGAAGTAAACAAATCTCCGGGGACCGGCGTAGCGTGGTCGAGCTTTTTAAGGGAAAGCCACGAAAGGCCCGTTTCACACCGAAAGAATCAATAAATCATTAAATCAATGAAAATGAATCACGTATTTATTATAGAAAACCCCTTCACACTGAAAGAATCAATTAATCTCTGAATCAATGAACATTTGATTTATCAAAATTCGGTTTTGGGTTTTTGTATTAAAATGTAAAGAATCTCCGTTTTTGCCTTCACACCGGCAAAATCAACTTGAATCATTGATTCTGATTTGAATCATTGATTTTATTTTTTTTAACTTGCTAGAATCTTTTAGGATCTGATTTATCAAAATAATAATCAATATACAGACTGAATTTTTTTTCCTTTTTCATAAATATTTTAAGTAAAGAGAAAGTATTGCTATGGACATATCATTGTTAATTATTGTAAAAGTAAAGGAAAATAATGCGATTTATGACGTTTTTTATTGCACTAATGATTTTTACTTTCTCATACACATAGTATTTTTAGAGAATGTATTGCGATAGCGCGAAAATTTCATTTTAATATTTTGATGGTTTTTCATGTTTTGAGGTTCCGTACTGGACCGATTTTGATCAAATCTGACATGCAGGTATCTTGGTATTTTCAAGATGGCGGCCAATATGGCGGGCGACTAAAAAAAGTTTTTAGTTACCATAGCATGTTATACATCAAATTAAAGGTCTTGAAGTGTAGAAAAAGAATATGTAACTATAAAAAGAACTCACTTAATATTTCCAAGATGGTGGTCAATATGGCGGGTGATTAAAAAAAGTTTTTAGTTACCATGGTATGTTATATCTACATCAATTTAAAGGTCTTGAAGTGTAGAAAGAGAATATTCAACTATTACACTTAATATTTAAACTTAATCGTACAGAAACCGGCGATTATCGCCTCACGTACTTACGTGAAGCGAGCCTTACTTTTTTATTATTCAAATGAGTTTACTTTCTCATACACTTATAGTATATAAATAGAAATTATTGTGATGGCGCGAAAATTCGCTTTTAACATTTTAATGGATTTGCACGTTTTGAGATTCCCTGAGATCCATAAAAAAAGTGGTTCTGTCATCTACGCAGACGCGTGGAGCTTAAACTATAGGACCGATTTTGATCAAATTTGGATGGAAAAAACACCCCAAGGTGGAATTTATAAATCAATTATAGCTTCAATTTGGGGGACATAGCCCCCAAAAACTCTGGGAAAAGGTGAAAAGAAATATTTCTGGAAAAATTTTAAGAAAGTTTTTATTAATAACAAGTAAGGCGCGCTTTACATAAGTACATGAGGCGATAATCGCCGGTTTCTGTATGATTAAGTTTAAATATTAAGTGTAGAGTTACATATTCATTTTCTACACTTCAAGCCCTTTAAATTGATGTATAACATGCCATGGTAACTAAAAACTTTCCTTAGCCACCCACCATATTGTCCGCCATCTTGAAAATATCAAGTGTAAAATTTTTATAGTTGCATGTTCATTTTCTACACTTCAAGACCTTTAAATTGATGTATAACATGCCATGGTAACTAAAAACTTTTTTTAGTCACCCGCCATATTGGCCGCCATCTTAGAAATATTAAGTGTGTTATTTTAATAGTTGCGTATTCTTTTTCTACATTTCAAGACCTTTAAATTGATGTGTAACATGCCATGGTAACTAAAAACTTGTTTTTGTCACCCGCCATATTGAAAATATATGTGATTTATTTTAATACTTGCATATTCTTTTTCTACATTTCATGACCTTTAATTTGATGTATAACATGCTATGATAACTAAAAACTTTTTTTAGCCCATATTTAGCCAATATGGCGGCCCGGCCATATTGGCCGGGCCACCATCTTGGAAATATTAAGTGTAAATACTCAAAAATTTGTCCAGTTGTCTATAATGCCGAGATGCGCCTGCGTGCCGAATTTCATTTTTCTAGCAATAGTAGTTTATGAATTGAAACAAGCCAACGGACAGACACCAACGGACAGACACACAGGCAGACACACAGACTGACACACAGTCAGACAGACAGCCGTTATATAAGGTTTATTTTTTACTTTGTACAGAAACCAAAAAACGTCATAAATCGCACCATTTTTCTTTACTTTTATAATAATTAATAATTCTATGCCATGTGTAGCAATACTTTCTCTTTACTTAAAATGTATATGAGAAAGAAAGAAAGAATCACGGTTGATTTAAATTGATTCTGTCGGTGTGAAGGGAAAAATGGAGTTTGTATACATTTCAATACAAATTCGCAGCGCCTAATTTTGGTGAGTCAGATACGATAAATGAGATTCTGCAAGATTCTAGCTAGCCGAATCAATAAACAACATAAAACAATGGATTTTGCCGGTGTGAAGGCAAAAACGGAGATTCTTAACATTTTAATACAAAAACCCAACCCCGAATTTTGATAAATCAAATGTTCATTGATTTAGTGATTTATTGATTCTTTCGGTGTGAAACGCCCGTTTCACTAAGTCGTCGGAACAACTTCTCTTTTCAAGATATGGATGACGGATTCGACGGCCCACGTGCATTTAATTTCTTAAAAAAAACCTCTGACATCAAAAAAGGGGAAGATGTCCAGACAAATAGGTGCCGGATGGTTTTATTTATTTATTTTTAATAAGATCATTTTTTAAAAACAACAGCACTACGGCACTCGAATTGTTCTATGATAACGGTGGCTTTAAAAATATTATTTGCATTATTTGTTCTGTTCTATCTATCATATTTACGTTAATATAAAATATTTAAAAAAAAACGCTCCCGCTGGATCGTAACTGCTGTGGGTCTAAAAACTTGGTCCACACGTGTGTAGTGCTACCACAGCTGGAATCCTCAAGAGACAGCTCAAAACAATAATTAATCTAAAATTAAATTTAAACAAGGCGGTCCTTAGTCTAACTTAAAATAATAACCTCATATTTCAGTATCTAAATTATATCGCACTTAGAGTCTCGATGTCTTAACCAAACATAGCTGTCGATGTGGAGTACATGGAGGTCCGCTTTTTTTAAAGGGCGCTGAGGTGGAAACCGGGTGATTGTCTCTAGCTAACGCAAAACTCGGGTATGTCTTGAATCCGCTGGAGCGTGGCGTCACTTAGTTTACACCTGCTATGCTAGGCCCGACCTAACTCTTCAACCACGTCCAACCACATTACCTCCCTCCAGAGCCTCTTTTCTCCTATAAACAACAACTAAAAGAATAAAAATCATTCCTTCTTATTTACGTAAATAACTACACTTAAGGAATTAGGATTATGGCGTTATGTGATGGGAAACATATTTGGTTTAACTATTTCACATCATTTTCGGGCTTTAACAAATGTTTTTTTAATACTTATCTATTTAGATACGTTCTTATATCTATTTGTAGACCAAAAATTCAAAACATACATTCATTTATATTGAAATAAATGTGTTGCCTCGGCTTAGCAATGACAAATCATTTCGTCGTCGCCGTCAGGACACTACTCGGTTATATAAATGATAATTTCCTTTCGATTCCACCTTATAAAATCGGTTCTTTGTAGTTCCTGTGGAGCAAGTAACATAAATTGACCTGGTGAAAAACATGGATTTTAATTTTCAATTAAAAATCATTTCTTCCCCACATTGCCCCTCCCTTATATTTATGAAAATATTACAAAAGTGTAGGCATAATAATTACTTAACTCTTAAAGAGCTTCCCAACGACATGCATCATGAAGGGTATGTACTATTTTGACTTTTGTACCCCGTACCCTGTACCCCTGTGTACCAAAATTTAAATTTCGAATTCATTTAATCTTTCTCCATGAATAAATACATATTATATGTGCAAACTTTTATGGAGATCGTTGAAACGTTAATTACAGACTGACTGAATGACATCCATTTTTTATAATATGAAAAAATCGATTTTACTCAAATAAATCAAAGAATTAAAATAATACTAGAAATTCAGAGCTATGATGCGGGAGAATGCTGAGGCTAGCGTAACAGAGTGTACAGCTGGTCGGCAAATATAAATATCATTGACCTGTATGAATTTAAAAATAAAGGTTTAAGCTTGTTATTACTGTTTGAGGCATGATGATTAGCTGACTATGATAAAAAAATAAGACTGGTAATAAGAGTAGCTCACTAATTTATAAGATTAAAATTAACTCAATAAAAATAAGTTGTTTTTATAAGTGTAGGTTTATGTGATATGAAGCGGGTGTGTGTGTGTAGCGGAGTCCTTGGTAGGAATGTGCTGACTTGTGTACAAGTGTGTTGTGTCTGGATAGTCTGTGTCAGGTTTTCTTGTTTATTATGTTGACTTGGTGTCAATGTTAAATCGATGTACCTGCATCTAGGAATAATTTAACTGATCAGCCAATGACAGTAGCCAGCAAAAGCGAACTGGTATCGTGATCACTCGAAAATGCTGTAATGGGTATATGGTCTTGTAAGAGTTGATTTGCTGTGCGATTAATGTTGGACATCGATTGTTGTGTGTCTCGAAATAACTTTTTAAGTTTTGAAATTAGTAAATTTAATTTGGCATACTTCGCCAACATAAAACTATTTCAATCAAAAGTTACTAAAATGAGACTGTATAAAACGCTTGTTAGGCCAGTTGTATGCTATGGATCAGAGACCTGGACTCTATCATCCAGAGATTGTAACAAACTTAGAGTCTTCGAGAGAAGGGTAATAAGAAGAATTTACGGTCCTGTGTTTGAGGACAATACCTGGAGAATCAGAAGGAACCGGGAGATACAAGAGATTTTGGAGCACCAAGATATAGTGAGATTTGTGAAGGCAAGAAGTATAAGATGGGCTGGGCATGTCGAAAGAATGGATGACGGAAGAGCTGTGAAAAGGATATTGAAGGAAAACGTAGTCGGAAAAAGAAGGATTGGCAGACCAAGAAGTAGATGGAAAGACGAGGTGGAAAAGGACCTGAGTATCCTAGGAGCTCAAGGTTGGAGACAGTTGGCGCAAGGAAGAGAAAGATGGAAGGGATTACTTCGAGAGGCCAAGGGCCACCCCGGCCTGTAGCGCCATGGAGTAAGTAAGTAAGTGAATTTAATTTGGTGTTGTGAGCTTGATTTGTGTCGTCTGTATTAGTTCTCTGTTCCCTTGTTATCTGGTGAATTATCTTTGGCTGCCAGCAACTCTGGACAATTATTTGCACCTCTGTAGGTGTGTACTCCGCTGTGATATTAGTCAGTGACTTTGTCGCCGTTTATTTCTCGTGTACCATATTTATACGAGTAATTTATTGATGTATGCCATATATGGGTTTGCGTTAGTTGTGGTTGTTCTTGTGAATCTACGTATGTTGATGGGTGCCATTAACACGTTTGGGTTAATTTAACTTTCTTGAATTGACTCTGCGTCTTTTTATACACTTTAATCCTTGAAAAAAAGGCTATCTTGACCGTAAGTGCTATGTTCTGGGTGTGCAGCCGATCTACAGCCTACCCGTCGTCTTATCGGGTGATTCGTGATCTGATATTATTGCTATGAATGTGTGGTAATTGTTAAATGGAAAATTTCGGCTGTTCAGTAATGTGTTTCTCTATGTTTCGAATTGCAGACGCGATTTGTTTTTCTTCCTGTGAAGTTTTCTGCAATTTTATTTGGACCGGATTTTTTTAAAATTTTATGGAAGTGCACCGGCAAAGGTATCTGTCGATTGTTTGTCGATAAGTTTGGCTACTATAGACTTGGGATCCTTTTGGGCTAACGTTATCAACGAAACCTAAGGAATCGCCTTCTTGTAATTTTAAGTTGGAAGAATCGGTGTAAGAGTGTAGCGGGGTCTTGTTCCGATATAAATCTGTATTTTGGTTAAACCTATTACCACAATAAACATTTTTTTCCATTTTAAAGATTTAGCTAACCATTTAAATTTACGAAGGAAGGTTGTTTACGGTAAACGGTGAAAGATCTATTTCTTCTTTATCTGCATTTTTTTTTAAACGTTGATTTGGCTTAATTTGACTTGCCAATGTATTATCCATTTCTAGTTTGGTTGTCCCTTTTTTTTAATAAACTATTTCTTCGTTTTGTGTCAATAAAATTATTTATTTAAAAAAAAAAAAAAAAAAAAAACTATGAAGAACCCAGGTAGAAAAATACATTAGGACAAAAAAGATTTCTCTTTACAAGAGCTTTCAAACAAAAGAATTAAAAAAAAAAAAAAAAAAAAAAAAAAATCACGCCTCAGCTCCCCCTGAGATAATAAAAATTAGTGCTCCAATCCGCCGGCTATTTTTTTGTGTATGTAAAATTAACAAATTAACAAATGTGTACCCTAATGTCATAGGTAATAAGTACTCGAAATGACACTAGAATCTAAGAATGAAAAATTGCAGCAGAAGAATACTACAATTGTATTACATACCTGAGGAGCATCTGGTCGTATCCGTAATGTAAGAAAAGGCAATAATAGATACATGCAAAATTAAATTACCAATCATATTGCACGCTGCTAGCCAAAGGATATAAAAGATTGTAATTTACTAGTGTGATTTTGTCCATTTGTGGCTCAGTTCCCTGGAACCCCGTCATGGTGGCCTACATTCAAATTTGGTTTGCCATTGGGCTCTAGTCGTCTTGTGTAACTGTGTCCAAAATAGTACCTTACGCTTCTAGTGCAGAAAGTAGAATTTTGCATGCGAGTGTGGAGTTTCCACCCGAGCGATAGCGAGGGTAGTAAAACCACACGAGCAATGCAAAATGCCGTTCTCGCAAGAGTTGCGTACCGCACTTGAGTAGCTAAATTCCAAAAGCAACTATATCCACTTGAAATTTTTTTTGGCAAGGTACGAAAAACGTCTAGTAATTCACTAAATTGTGTTATCAGGTTAATTTTTTTTTAAATCAATAACTAATATAATTTATTTAGTGGACGAAAGCCCTATAATCTCAGGCTGTTATTTTCTTTTTTTCTGGTTTTGTCACAGTTTTTATGTTTACAGCTACTTTTGCAACCAACCCACCGCCATGTTGGATTGGTGTGCTGCAGCAAAAGCAGTTATATCCAATAAATTAAGCATTTATATACTATTATTTTAACTATTTAAACTATTATTTATTCAGTGTAGCCACTATAATATATTTTGTTTACTTTTTTCTCTTCCATCATATTTTTTTCTGTTTAAAAGAAGGATATAGATGATTTTGCAGCCTTACTCAGAGTAACTCTATAATGTGTACATAGGATAGAGCTGTTTTTAGATCAGTTATGGATATAGCTCCTTTTGAATCCGAGTACAGTAAGGATATAGCTGCTTTTGTAACAGCACTCATATTTCAATCTAGATTTTAATAGGTTTATAATTTTTTTGGAACTGTTTGACTGCAGAACCTTGTAGAGCTTTAAAAAACAAATCTAGGGGTACCAATATATCATTTTTTCGTTTTTTTGGATATAGCTGTTACTGGAATTCGGCATTCGGCTACTCACTTTATCAACGATTGTTAGATTTTAATAATAAATACAGAAAAAATAATAAACTTCCTGTATGTAAGTTCTCATTTGATAAAGATGACATTAATTCATTAGTTGTATTTTGTACCGAATTAATTATGTCGGGAGACGTATTATTCTCCTCATATTCGTCATAATCACTTAAATCACTCATTGATTTTCATAAAAACTCGATTTTAACAGTTACTTTTATTAAACAGCAAATTAGTTTTGTTAGATGTAAACAAACTCGCTAATCGTGTGTAAAGTTGACGAACTCTTCTTTTTTTTACCGCTGTAGGGCGGAAAAAAAGAGGATTTCTTCAGAATTATGAGACGCGCATGCGCAATGAATACAATTACGTAAAGAATCACTTTCTACCCATCTAAACAGAGATACAATGTTTATATTTCGTAACGATATATCAAATTTTCTATCAGTATTTGTTCTACCTAAATTGAAATAAGAAGAAATAGTTAAAACTTGGGTCATACTAGCAAAGGACCAAGCAAGAGATTACGTCCATACATTTCTGAATTTCCTAACTAAATGCCTCATTAGTTTTTTATTTAACAGTATTAAAATCTGTTATCTAATTATTAAATGTTATTGTTTTGTAGCGACTTGACTAAGAAAAATTAGAACAACCACACGAAGGGCACGGGAAGAATGGCTCTTCGGAGAACGAAGTCAGTTTTTAACTCCAGGTAAATATAAATGCATTTTACTTTGAAAATGGTTTCGAATTTGACCGAGTAGAAAACCCTTTTTTAATGATAATCGTGAACGACAGGTAAATACAGTAGAACATTGTAAGAACGTTAATATTGTCAATGTCTTCGTTTCAAATTAATATAATATATTTATTGAAACTTATTATATTTTACATTTCACTACTACAGTATCAAAAATAGTAAATATAGAGAAGAAATTGTAATAATAAAGTTATAAGCAAGTAGAATGTGGAAGTATGTTATTGTAGTAGGANAAAAAAAAAAAAAAAAAAAAAAAAAAAAAAAAAAAAAAAAAAAAAAAAAAAAAAAAAAAACTCAACTTAATAAAATTTAGTAAAGTACTATTATGGCTACCTATACCTATAATAATAAGGGAAGTGTTACAAAAAAATATAAAATAAAATGAACATTACACATTCTATACCTCTCAGTTTTTTCCAATCATATAAGTATTTTAAAAATTAACATTCTAAACCAATCAGTTGTTTCAGATCATGTGATTATTTTTAAAATTTAATCTTAGAGTAAAACAATTGTAATATCGACGCGAAGGCTCACGATGGTCTCCGACTAAGCTAATAGAGTCAACTCTGAGATATGTACAATGTAAAGCATACGAAAAGGCCCGTAGAACAGTCGAGACAGTAAAAAAAGTCAATCTCTAGACTATATACTGTGAGATAAGAGATAAGAAAGGCACCACAGTGATTCCCAAGGTCCGCCGAACCCTCTCTAAGTTACCATTCACCGAGAGGCGAAATTTTATAAATCATTAAAGTGGAGGCGAAAAAGCATCTTATAAAATCCGACTTAGTGACTTAGTTAATTGCTATTTTACAGATGCAGGTAATATACCAGAAGCACACCATTTCTGACGAGGGAGACGCGAGAAGAAAGTACTAAAATCACTTTTATTAAGGCTGTAAACAGTTTTGCTCCTCTTAAGTCACCAGCCCTCAAATTTGGCCTTTGACGGGACGGAATCTATGATTATTATATTATAATATTTCGGTTAGGCATTGGAATTTAATATTCTGTAAAATCGTCGGGAATAAAGATAACAAACGTTTTGTGCTTCTAGCTCCTATATTATTGAGTAAATTGTCACAGATTTCATTGCCGAAAAATAGTATTTCCACAATAATATATAAGTGCTGATTTTATTCATGATCTTTTATTTGTTCTCGTAGAACAAGTGCGCCAATGGAGTTTATCTTAAGTAATAAAAACTTAATTTTTAAAGCCGATTTTTGGCGTGTGTTGTACAACGTACTCTTGTACACCAATAGTAAATGGTTTAAGTAAAATAATCCTACAAGAGTGTACCAAAAAAATGTACAGTCTCAATTCCGCCTGGGGGTATGATTTTTCTGAATATGCAAGCAAAACAAGCCGTGTGCTTTAAGACTGCACACATTTACCTAGACGACAAATTACACATTACAGATATACAATATACATGTTTTAAAAACACACATTTTTGAACTCTGAGGATCTCTTTTGTGTAAATCCATCAGAATTACTTATTTGTCCATCGTGTCCATTGTTCATCGTGCTCTTTCGGGTCGACTAATTCCGCTTTTAGTCCTGTTTTGTCGACAATGAACTAAACTTCCAGACTTTCTTTAAACGCGCACCACTGACCTTGTTTGGTTCGAAATTAATCACTATTTGTTTCAATCCTTTGAAAAAAAAAAATCTTCTGAAAAAGTCATAAAACGTAAAAAAAAAAAAATAAATAAATAAAATGGCATTACTACGGTTTTATCATTGTTCAGACTGACAAGATTTTTACTTAACAGAGCGTGATTTGTGCCACGTCGCGTCGTTTGCTTTTAACTGAACCTTGTCCCAGCTCTCTCCCTAGAAAGCAGCAGCGGTATCGTCAGCGAAAGAAGTTAGTGAACAGTTTAAAATATTTCATTTAAGGAGATCGTCAATATTGGAAACAAAATAAGCCCCAGCACCGTTCCTTGCGGACTCCTATATATTGAGCCGAACTAATGCTTTCTTCTATTCATACCTTTTGAAATCTACTGCCAAGTAAGAATTAAAAAAATATAATAATATTTCAATAACCACGGTATCAAACGCCTTTTTGAAATCAAGAAAAATTCCCATTACATTTTAGATTTAACTATAGTTTTGGTAACTCCATAAAGTACGTGTAATAAAATTTTTAATTTTTCTAGGTTGTTATAAGTCTTGTTTTTATCAATTTTCCAAAAAAAAAAAAAAAAAAAAAAAAATTGATGAAGGTACTTGAGAGAAGAGATATAAGCCGATAGTTATTCATATCCGTCATATCGTTTGATTTATATAGGGGCACAACCACTTCTTGCTTCAGTTCATTGGGGAAGTGGCCTTTATCACGTGACAAACGGACTAGATACAGAAGAGCTAATCCCTTTTATGCAATTTGTTTGCAGATTATCGATTTCAGGCGTCACGTTAGATTTTAATTTAAGTGTACAACTTTCTATTACTTACTTGGCATGATATTAATTAACCTATATTGACACAATGTTAATAAATTTAATAAGCGTTTATAAAAACTCTTAAATGATTTACCACCACACCCTTCGCTATATTCTTTAATCTATGATTCCGAGTTTAAAAATTCTTGAAATTTAGAATAATTTAATGTTTGATTGTTTTTTTATTTTCAATAATATTTGTAGAACCGTGCTTGCTTTTATCCATGTAATTTTTATTACTTAAGATTAAATTTCCTTAAATTGAGAAATGGTCTGGAATATAAGTGTAGTGTTCAAAATTCCCCAAAAACATATCTAAACAGTGTGTCAATAGGTGATCAATATATACCCGAAACCAGCAAATCTTCATTTTTTCAATATTTTAAATTAAAATGTTAAAGCGAGTAAAATACATTTTAATTTTTAATAATTTAATACCCGGCGGTACTAGGGAATCATCTTAGTACGTGATGGATTCTGACTAGTTACAACCAAAAAGCGAGGTAGCTGAACAAGCCGAAATTGTGAGGCAAAGATTAAAACGAGAGATCAGCAGGAGGCTACGGAACGACAAATGGTTCCGCTTAAAAAACCTTGTGATCTATGTCGTATACACTGGATGATGCAGTTGCACAGAACAAAAATTGGTTCCATCTGAGGAATAAACTATGATAAAACCAAAGGAAGAAGAGTTAAGGGAAACTAAGATGGAGGATGAGTCAAGTGAGGAACCCAGCGAAAATAAAATTGAAGAAATGAATTAAGAATATGAGTCGCTAACTAAGGTGGATAAAGCGATTGAAGAAACGTGGAAAAAATAAGGATTGTTCCTATAACCTCCCTTGATGACATGAGGTGTCAGACGAAGTAAACCCGGATCATTTTTAGGATATTCGACGGAAGTCAATTTTAGATAAGTGTCTCTCAAGCGCGCATCAGTAGGAAGTATCTTACAGAAGGTGACTCCAAGTATCGCTTATATGATCTCAGTCCACCCGTCAACAAATTTACTGGTTACAGTTTTGGATTTATGAGACAACATGTCTGTCCCAAGACGTGCTTTTGATATCGCATCGGAAGGAAATTGTATTCTTCTGTAATTTTTCTCGTCTCTTTTGGTGAAAGGTATAATTAATGCGTATTCAGCTCAATCGGCAAAATAGTTCTAACATTATTTAGCGTTAAAGTTTCTTTGTTCAAAAGACGATATGGCTGTAGATTCAACGAAATTCAATGGAGATTTTCGTCTTATCCGATGATATAATTAGTGCAAATGTATAATATATTACGAATTTTTGCTGATTCAGCGAAATGGGAATGACGTCACAAATTTATGATTTTTTGGATGCCACTACATTTAAGGACTGATTTTTGTGCCAAGTTTCAACTCACTAGCTTAAAATGTGTGACACGGACAAACTGACATCAAGCTAAAATCTGAAAACACTCAAAGCGGAAATTTCCGTTGAAATCTCGGTTCAGAATTTTATTAGTTACAAACCATACTTGTTCCACAAATTCTACGAAGGTGTGGAATAGTAAACATGTTGGTCTAGACAAACCGAAAAATGAACAGTCAATATCGGTCTTGACCTACCGGGTTTCAAGATATACGATCTTTTTAGGCTTTGCACACCACTATGGCTTATTATATAAGGAAATATAAATATTTTGGTGAAGAAATAAATGAGTTACCTTGTTGATTAGAAAATCGATTGGTTGGTCATTGTCTTAAATTTAATTTAACCACTTGTAGCTATTTATATTGTTGTGATGACCATATTTATATATTTGTTAAATTGAATAATTAGCAATTTATTATAAAGAATTACTTGATTTAAAAGGGTTTCTATTTATATAAACTATATTCCATGAAAATAGCAAAAACAATGTTGGTTTTTATTTTATTATGACAATAGGTTCATTGTTAGGAAGCGGGTTCTTTCCCAGACACTTGTGTAGAACCCGAGGTCATACTATTATCTTCCATATAAAAGCCAAATATCAACCACCTATCCGTCAATGTATCTCTAGACCGGCAATAGCTAGAGAGTTGAAATTCCATGGATCATCCTCTCACCCCCAAAGCCCAGGGCCCAGGGAATCATATGCGGAATTCGACAACATGCTGTGCAAGAAGTTAGATTCCTTTATGTTTTATGTTGCAAACAACTTCGTGGATGGATTTTGATAAATACTCGGTTATTATCTGCTTGCAATCCACGACTGACTTTATTTACCTTCTACATTTTACATGTTTTTTGTCGTTTTCTTGACTACTAATAATTTAACATCATATCTCCCCCTCCCCCCTAAGTTGAACCCCCACATCTGGTTAGCATGCATTCTCCATTATCCAGTTTTACTACGTAGTCAACGTTTTCTCCTTCCATCTTCTGCACCACTTTTATGATGTTCCTGCTGAGCAGTTTCTCACTTAGACTGTCTGTCCTCTTTTGAAAATTTTGCTTATCTCCCCAGGTACGTCTACTTTTTCTTCTTTATTTACATTTTGATTAATGTATTAATCTTGTCTTTTATCTTAATCTTTGTTTTTTTTTTTGTGCTGACTCTCCAATTTTTTCTGGAACGTTAGTGATTTGCTGTAAGAGCCAAAATATCTTTTCATCGGCATCCCTTGACTCATTTGCTATCACTTCACGCGTTTGCCATAGCTTTAATTGCTTTTTTTGTTTTAGTTTGAACTTGCTCTTTCCGATAATGAAATTATATTCTCTGATGTTGGTTTGGTGACATCCACATGAATTCTGCTCTACGGTCACACCGGTTTAATCCAAGGATGGTCTTCTAACTTTATAGGGGTATTTTGTTTTAAAAAAATCCGCTGCACTCTTTAATTATCTTATCGATATCTTTGTCAATGTTGACAGCGACTTCTTCCTGATAGCCTTATTTTTATTATGCCTTAGTGACAAAAAGGTTGTTCTTTTAAGACTTAACTGCTCACTCCTCGCGATACACACTTCTGCCTTTAAATACACAACCCCTTTGCAGGAATCCTCGTCCTTGGACGTTTCTTCGTTAATTTTCTATATCTGTACTGGCAGGACTTATATAGTTGTATTATTTTAAACTTCTCCGCTTAGATTGCTGATTTCCATTAATGGTGTCTAAAAGTGCAAACTCTTTACTCGTCTAACAGTACGCAATATGTACGTAAACTCTCGCAACAAATAGAACTAAAATGTAGAACACTCCTTCACGTGGGGAACACCAAGAGTAACTAGACTTAATTCTGTCCTTGGACGTGACACCTTCCTAACTCTACTTTTAACAACCCTATAAGAACAAAGACGCGTAACAAAAAAATTACGGAAATGAGTAATCTTTTAAAAACGAAAAGAACTAAAATTAAACTATAAATTCCGAATTAATTATTAGGATAAATAGTTATACCTTATTCAAATAATAAGATATAACTAAATAATTAAATTATATTACGAATTTTTGCTGATTCCGCTACTACAGTATCAAAAATAGTAAATATAGAGAAGAAATTGTAATAATAAAGTTATAAGCAAGTAGAATGTGGAAGTATGTTATTGTAGTAGGAATGGGGAGAGTTGGAAGATCTTATATTTATTGAAACTTGTATAGTATGTTTCGCTACTACAGTATCAAAAATAGTAAAATAAAGAGAAGAAATTGTAATAAAGAAGTTATAAGCAAGTGCAATGTGGAAGAATGTTATTGTAGAAGGAATAGGGAGAGTGTGAAGATATTATATTTATTTAAACTTGTTGTATATTACATTTCACTACTACAGTATCAAAAATAGTAAAATAAAGAGAAGAAATTGTAATAAAGAAGTAATAAGCAAGTACAATGTGGAAGTATGTTATTGTAGTAAGAATGGGGAGAGTTTGAAGATATTTATTTAAACTTGTTGTATATTACATTTCACTACTACAGTATCAAAAATAGTAAAATAAAGAGAAGAAATTGTAATAAAGAAGTAATAAGCAAGTACAATGTGGAAGTATGTTATTGTAGTAAGAATGGGGAGAGTTTGAAGATATTTATTTAAACTTGTTGTATATTACATTTCACTACTACAGTATCAAAAATAGTAAAATAAAGAGAAGAAATTGTAATAAAGAAGTAATAAGCAAGTACAATGTGGAAGTATGTTATTGTAGTAAGAATGGGGAGAGTTTGAAGATATTTATTTAAACTTGTTGTATATTACATTTCACTACTACAGTATCAAAAATAGTAAAATAAAGAGAAGAAATTGTAATAAAGAAGTAATAAGCAAGTACAATGTGGAAGTATGTTATTGTAGTAAGAATGGGGAGAGTTTGAAGATATTTATTTAAACTTGTTGTATATTACATTTCACTACTACAGTATCAAAAATAGTAAAATAAAGAGAAGAAATTGTAATAAAGAAGTAATAAGCAAGTACAATGTGGAAGTATGTTATTGTAGTAAGAATGGGGAGAGTTTGAAGATATTTATTTAAACTTGTTGTATATTACANCTCTTATATATATATATATAGATAGTTTACTATTATTATACATATAGACTGCAATTAAATGAGTTAGAAAATCTTTTGACCCGGGAACAAAGAACCAAAAAATGTGTAAGTAAAGTAGGACACACGCAAATAAAAATATACATGTAAATGAAAATATAGTAATACTAATTTGCGAATCAGACAATGATATGGTTCAGGGTTTCCCCAAGGGGTAAAGGTAAATATATAGAGCAAGGCTGCTGCAAAAAAAGTGGAAAATTAATTGAGGGAAAGTTTAAGAGAGGTAAGGGGGATGGTGGCGAGGTCGCCCGACTATTATATATATCAGTAGACTATTATTTACTATTATTAGTATCAAGTTTATAAACAAATCATATTATTTAAACTTTAGTTCCGCATATGATCCAGAGATGGGGTGGAATTCGCCTAATAAGGAAAGGAAAAGGTGTTAGGAAGTATCCTCTATTATTAAAATAGGATACGGCTCATCTTTAAGACAATAAATGAACCCTTATTCTGTAATCCACGTATATTCTACTCGTAGTAATGCCATTTGGCTTCAACACCGATACTACTACGGTTGTTATCTTCCCTTTTATCTATGAAAGGACTTTAATTTGCAGTGCATTCTCTCCTTTAACTTATTTTTTCCGGCAGCACAAAGTTTGCTGTTTGTCTTTTTTCACATTGATTCGCTCCACACTTGGTTTCTACACCAATAACACCTACCTCGTAATTTAAAAATCTTCTCGCCTGTTTTCTACTCTTTACCTTGGCTTCCAATTACTTTCCTGCCTGTGTTTAATATTTTAATAACAAATCAGCAATATCATACTTTCCAGCCTGAAAAGTTAGGTAATGCTTCATTTTGTTGCCGTGAGTAGATAAAGAAATTAATAAGAAGAAAAAGAAAATACAAGTTGATGAGATGGAGCATGCAATCAATCGACTAAAACCAGGTAAAAGTGGAGGATGGAACAACAAGAAATAAACAAATCAAAAGGAGGAAAAATCTGACAGTGGAATTATATAGTTTATATAATGAATAAACTCCATAATTCCAATGTCAGATTCTTAGTTTAAATCTTTTATTTAAGGAAGGAGGTAAATTAAATACACCTAATTAATAAATATCGACCAATTAACCTACTGTCGTTAGCATATAAAGTTTTTTATGAGCGTTATAACTAGAAGAATAAGTAATCAATCAGCTCGATGAAAACTTTTCAAGACACCAAGTTGGCTTGAAAAGACATTTTTTGGTAAATGAGCCTATCATTGTGGCTGAGAAACATTTAGATAAAGCTAACTTTCCGGACTGCATTTTCTTTGCACACTTCTTAGTCTTTCAATCTAGGAGTGCTTGAAAGAGAATTTTATTGAAAAAGAGTACACTGAAGTCTTTTAAGACTTTAATAGAAATTCTGAGATGAAAATAGAATTAAAATTTTTATCAAAGTACATTAAAATAAGGAGAGGACTGAGGCAAGAGGACATTCTCTCAGTAAAACTGTTTACTGCTCCATGAAAGTATTTAAAATATTGAAGTTGGAGAAGTATGGCATCATGATAAACGGCAACAGACTTATTATAATAAAGTTTGCAGATGATGTACTTCTCTTAGGAAAATCGAAAGAAGAAATTATTCAGGATTTCATATTATAGAAGCAAAGAAAGTTGGACTGGAAATAAATTTGAAGAAAATCAAACTGATGACGATTAACGTATAATCAAAAGAATAAATATCTATAGAGGGATGTACAGTTTATATAAAAGATAGTAGCTGAAGGAAAGGGATGGAAAAATAATTGAATAAAAAAATTAGAATGACATAAAGGGTTTCCAATCGATTCCAGAAGACTGTTTACTTGAATGTGGAAAATGAAACTGGCAGAGTGTTGGGCAGTCAAACCTGTCCTGTAATATGGATGTGATAAGTGGATTGATAGAAGTAAACAACTTCATATATCGAGAGTTGCTACACGACGCTGTATGCTTTAAATACATAGAGAGAAAAAGAAACCAGAGGATAAGAAGTAGAACAGACAAGATAGGCATTGAAAAAGCAGCTGCAGAAAAAGAATGGAAATGGGCTGGCTTCCTTATCGGAGTCAATGATGAAAGATGGAAGAGCACAACACTGATTTGGAACCAAAGAGATCCGAAGAGAAGAAGAGGAAGACCTTCAACAAAATAGGACAATGAAATGAGGAAATGTTGTGATGGTGTTACGTGGAAAAGAATGGCAATGGATAGAATGCAGAAGGATACGGGTAGTATGAGGGTACTGTTACCTCAATAACAAATAAAATAATGTTTTAAATTTAACAAAACAATAAAATAAAAATAATAAAAAATAAATTATAAAAAAATAAAACTAACATCAATAAAGTTAAAACGATAAAGAGATGTGAGAGATAAACAATTTAATAAAATGAATAAATATGAAAAAGTAAATCGTATAACATAATCAAAAACAATTAAATAAATGAAATATAAGTTAGTCTGGTACTTAAATTATTTTTTAATAGAATTGTGTACTATATAATTATGTATGTCTCTTACTTGTAAATTTTTATATTTATTTTCATTAAACTAGCGATAATATATAAATGTAATAGGAAAATAGGTGGGCAAAAATTGCATGTAACCCTTTAGAAATAATTATTATAAAAATAAATTAAAAAAATACTATAGAAGCAAATAAATTCGTAAGAGCGATAATTCATGTGAACGCATATTAACCATAGCCTTGGCTGAATTAATTTAATGTATAAATAAAATAATAATAATTATTGTAAAACATTTACCATACAATTAATAAATGGTTCATTCATTCATTCATTGAAAAAAAAACTCGGTTTTAATCTATTTACAATCTACGTCTGACTTTATTTACCATTTACATTTGACATCAAGTTTTGGCAACTTATCATGTACATCAGATTCTTCAATCGGCCATTTTGACTCAAGATGGCGGCCAAGCACGTATTTGAAAAGACCCCCCCTCACTACTGTTTTCACCATTTCTTTGGAACTCTTCAAAAGTAAAATTATTGTATTTGGTATGATTTCTAAAGTTATATTGATGCCTTTCAAGAATGTTACTATTCTTTATAACTTGGTACTGTTCAACATAATATATTTATATGTACTGTAGTTGTACATTATATATAAAGATAAAGCAATTCGGAATTAGATAATATACCGAGAATCGAGGATATGTATGTGGCTACGAACAGTGAATAGTATTCTTGTCTAAATTTGAAACAAGGAATATTTTGATTTTATTATTTAATCTAAAACTTTCCATTTCTTTTATCGTGAAACTTTGTTTATTAACAAAATTGTCATGAAATAATTAATATATCAGCATCAAATAAATGTTTCGTATCTTTCATCATTCGACATAAAGTATTCTATCTTAAAACAAGAGCTTAAGCCAACAGATAATTAATTTCCACTGTTAATCAAGTTTTTATTAGGTTTGTTCCAACAACACTTCAAACTAGTTTCAAACTGTACGACGCATGCGCATTCGCCAAAAACGATCAATTTTAGTCCGTTGCGCATGCGTCGGACAGTTCCAAACCAGTTTGAAGTTTGGTTGGAACAAACCTATTAACTTGTGTAAGTGTTCTTAGCAGCTAACTACTTGGCGTAAGAAATTACGCTTTGAGAGCATGAGCTGAAAACTTGCGAGTGCACAGCAATCGCGTTAACTTCTATTTATCAATCTGCGCTTAACTAGCGATAAACTAGAGTTTGTATTAAATCGAGGAAAGTTGGAGCAAAATTAAAAAGAGAATAGAAGACGAGAGTAGAAGGGTATCTTGACAAATGTGCCGTGGATGAGGGCGGAATTACGCTTGAACGACCTCACATCCTTCTCGCACCCCCCTTCCCCCCTCCC
>KZ651315.1:221653-236631 GCA_001010745.2 Gerris buenoi | reverse complement strand
TATTTAATTATTAAATTAAAACTATTAAATTGTCAAAATTATAGTGCATGAACTCAAAAGCCTCCAAAGGCAGCCACAGCTTTTAGCTGATTTGGAAAAAAAGGAATAAACAAAAAACATGTAATTGTATAAAAGTTGATGATTTTCCAATAAATGGTTATTTATTTATTATTATTTATTTAATATGACATCCAATGGTAAAAAAATTCCCACCTACAGTTTGTCTCAATTACAAGTATTTATTTATGTTTAATTTTTTTTGTTGTATTAATTTATAAAAACCATAATTTGATTGACTTATAAAAAGGGCGGCAAATTGGAGACCGCCCCGGACGGCAAAAGTTCTAGGTACGCCACTGGTGAAAACTGATGGCGCAAACCCGAACATCGTAGCTCACGACGTTTCGGAGCTACAATCACTTAAACACGAAATCGGTCTGTCGACGATAACTTTAGTAGGCTTTATTTGATTTCAATTTCCTTTAGGGTATATATGTGTCCTATGTGGTAGATTGTACCTATAATTTTTTAGCACAATCCGACAAGCGGTTTAGGAGATATTGGCATTTTAGTATTTTTACTTCCTTGAAAATGGATGTAAATACTGAGTTCTCTATTGCAGACGTATTGACACCACAACATTTTATGGAAGTCATGTGTGGGATTTCCACACCGGTACTTTTTTGAAGTTATTACTTGGGACATGACCAATATTCTTATATTTTTTTTTTTATTTATTGTTTTTATTTATTTTATTTTTTTTTATTTTTATTTTTATTTTTTTACATTTGCTACCTGTTGCTCATACATCAATACTTTCTTTATAACATAGTTTCCTCAAGTAATAATTTTTATCTACGATTGATACGTAATATAAACATTGTATCTCTGTTTAGATTCGTAGAAAGTTATTCTTTCCACACCTGTATTAATTGCGCATGCGTGTCTCATAGTTTTGAAGAATTCCTTTTTTTTCCACTCTAGTGACGAAAAGAAGAAGAATTCTTCAACTTTACACACGATTAGCGAGTTTGTTTACATTAACAATACTAATTTGATGTTAATTTAATAAAAGTAACTGTTTATATCGAGTTTTTTTGTGAAAATCAATGAGTGATTTAAGTGATTATGACGAATATGAGGAGAATAATACGCCTTCCGAAATAATTAATTCGGCACAAAATACAACTAACGAATTATTGATGTCATCTTTATCAAAAGAGAAATACGAGCTAACCTATAGCTAACCTTTCTGCATTTATTATTAAAATCTAACAACCGAAGATTAAGTACAGTACGCAACTCGAGCGAAAACGGCATTTTGCATTGCTCGTGTGGTTTTACTACCCTCGCTGTCGCTCGGGTGTAAACTGCACACTCGCATGCAAAATGCTACTTTCCACTCTCGACGCGTATCTCTAGGGAAAATTTTACATAATGGAGGAGATCAATAAACAAAATATGTAAATTGTTAAATGAAAAGTGATAGATTTTAAATGACACATATATTAAAGTAATATATATCACTGTATACATCACTATATGTATAATATACATCACTGTATATTAAACAGTTTCTCTCTATGAAGAATATTTTTTTTCAAAACATAATGATGTGTTTTAGGTCATCTTCTATGTATTGCATAAAAGGCATTAGTTTGGCTCAAACTTGATTAAATTGGTTTTTTTTATTGCAATTACCGTGGTGGGGTCTTACTTTATCAATGGCAACAATGAACTGAATGTTTCTGTACCTTTCCTTTGAACCAAGAAATTACTCACTCTGCCAGCTGTATTTGATTGTTAAATCCTGCTTACGTTGTTACTTCCTGCTAGTGAACCTAACGTTTCTTTGCTGCTTTATCAAGTATTTAGAAGGTGGTAAAGGTGTCCAAGGAGTCTTTTTGGTAGTGAATTGCTTTAAAGAATCTGCATCAAATACATTATTTATCGTTGAAGGCCTTCCATTCACATTGCGCAAACTCTCATAAAATAGAGTTCGAAGGCAATGGATCGTACAGCACTCTTCAGCGAGGTATCTTTGAACATTTTTATGATTTATTTTTTTGCGGCATGATTCTCTCTTTTAAACCGTTAACATTTCTCCTAGAAATTCCCTATACATAGATTATTCTCAAGCAGAAGTCCTCGGCACTTTTATAATTTAGTTCACCTTCTATGGACTTATTTGTCCTCGCAGATATTTTGGCAGTGAATAGTGTTTTTCTTCAATGGTCAAGCTCTGGCTTCACCCATTACAAACGAACAATCTATTAAACCACTTAAATTTACTATTACCTTATTATTTACTTAATTGTATATCTTTACTTTTAATTAGTTAACTTTGAGCTAAAAACTAATAACTAACTGTAGCTGTAATTAGCTAATTATTCGGTAGGTTTAAACTCTTTCTTAAATGGTAGGGATCATTCATAACATAATGATTGTTAGGTATGGGTTTTCTAAAATTTTAATGAAACAATCTCCCATCTTGGAGCAATTTTAATGATGATAATGATTTTTGATAATCATTATAATAAACATATCTTGGAATCCCTCTGTTCTTCTGGAGAATAAATGTTGAGCCGTGGATTTATTATCTCTTTTGCAAAAAAACAACTTTAGCAATAACATTTATCAACTCTTTAGCCTAACTTAACCATCTTTTTCGTTAGCTTTAACTTGGAATGTTACGCTAGTCTCTTCTGGAGTTACTTCAGGTAACTCTAGACTTAACTTCCTATTAAACCTCACCCTAAGGATGTTCATAATCCATAAGCCAGGTTCCCCTCGCACTTTATTACTTCTTCAGGACACAGTGCTTGAGAACTATTGTTTCCAATTGGCAGACCTAATTCCAGATCTTTTTGCAGAGGATATAACTCATATACAATTAAGTGAAGTGCTGTGTGAATGTGTGAACCTCTATTACTACGACATCCCTGGCCTTGTAAGAGTTAATCGGGTTCTTTTAAGTCTCAGTTCTTCGTTCCAATTTCGTGGGCGTAATTTCGCGTGCTATTTGGGCTTAATTTAATCCTTAATGATTCTTTTTAAAAAACACGAATCACTTCTATCATCTATGATATGTTGCTACTATTTATTATTAGGATTGTTCCTTCATTGGAAAAATTAGTGCACGTCACTCCTGTACCTGTAGTGCACTTCACATTTCCTGACTGCTCAGTAAAGCGTATAGATGTCTCTGTACATTCTTTGAACTTCGTACCAATACTACCCTCAACGCTATGGTTAGATGATAGCTTATTATTTAATAAAGTAGTTAATAGTTAATAGTTATTTAGTCAGTCATTTATATTCCAAAAACCATTGGAGAGTAACAATCCCGAGGAGTACCGATTTGTGTGTTAAAATCATTGTTGCAGTTATGACTCAGAAACAGTTAAAAGAGAGTCAACAGTTATTTATTTATGAAAGATTACGACGGACTTCAGCCATTTTCAGCGATTTTAGCGTTACTTACTCATAGCTATAATTTATAGCTTAATATTACGGAACGTGTTTTATTATCAGTATTTATTTATTAGAGAATTTCATGTACCACAAGCTTTGAGCTGCCACCCTAGAGTTTGAAAATGTTTTTATTTATTTATCATACTTTCATCGAAGTTTTAGATACGGCAAGATTGTGTTCGTAGTTCGATTTAAACTGGGCGTTTGGTTCGTCAAATTAATCGACAAATTTATTCGTTGTAAATTTGTTGCTCTAACTCCGGTTGTTTGTCCGTTTCTTGAAGTGTACTATTATGATTAGTCACGTGTAATTCTAGTGTTGTTATCCGGTAAGGGGGTATTATAGAAAGTTTTCTAGTAGAGACCGGCTTGTGTAAGAATGTCAGAGGTCGCTCTTAGTGTTAGATTTACCTAGAACATCGCATCACTTCTTCCAACACCAAACCAAAATTGTTTTATACTCATACATTCAAATGGAAGGGCAAATCGAAGTTTTTTTATATTAATGTCAAGTTTTCTTTATGAAAAATATTGGTTTAATTATCCACTCGCCACTCGTTACGATTTATTGTTGTAGATACGGATTTTAAGTTGTTATGTTTCATTGTAATAAAGATGAAATACACGTTGGAAGAGGGTTAAGTTTCATTTGAAGAGGATCTGTAAGATGAATTTAAGTTTTCAGGGTCCGTAGGCAAAACCAAGAACCCTAACCGTGTGTCTGACCGTCCGTCCGTCCGTCGCCTGCTCTCACAAATGCACCTAATCGTCCTATCACTTTGAAATTTGGCATATATATGTATATACCTAACCACACACTTTAAAAATATAGTGACTTTTAAAAAATAGGGTAAAAAACTTAAGGGTTTATTTTTGGAACGAAGTTCCTTATGGAACGTTCTGGAGCCCGGGAGTGAATCCAAACAAAAACGACCACAACCACCGTCACAAAATAACCGTCACAAAATCACCGTCACGCAAAATCCGTCACGAAATCTACAGATGACGATAACTTGAGTAAAAGCTCAACGAGTTAGATGAAATTTGGTACACATGTTCATTTTACCAATGCCCAGGCTGAGTTCGTCGGAAAATTATCCACCCAAGCGTTCACGCGCAACGCTCGCGTAAACGTAAGCTTCGAAAGACGGGAAAAAGTGTTATTAAGGAAGCCTGTTTTTGTTTGTTATATATGTCGAAAATGTCACTGTTTTTGTAAATAAATAAAATATAATCATGTAAAATTTAACCCTGATACAAGCAGAAGTTGTAGAGTAGGGAAGAAATATATTTTATAACATTTTAAATTAATTGGCCGGGTAGGTAGAAAACAGTCCTATTTCAATCCAAACTCCTTTAACAAACATTCTCTTTCACTATAAACTCATCATGATCAACTTTTTTCTTATATTTATAGTAAGACGCTTGCTTTAATGATGACGATTGAAATAATGTTTTATTTTTATCCAAACTCCTTTAACAAACATACTCTTTTACAATAAACTCATCATGATCAACTTTTTTCTTATATTTATAGTAATACGCTTGATTTAATTATGACGCTTGAAATAATGTTTTGTTTTTTTTAATTTTACCTGAACTATGCCAGGTACAAACAGTTCGTTACTTTTATTTTGTCTCTTTTCTAACTCCGACTTATATAAGTAGTTAGCAATGTATACGTACTTAGCAGTGTGATTTTATAATGTATATTTAATGAAAAATGTAAGGAACTTCGTTTCTACTAGGTGTCTCAGTAGGAACGAGTCCCAGTGCTTTTTTTCTAGTTTTGTAAAATAAAAATGTTTTATCCTAAATGCTAATCCTTAATCCTATGCGCTATTCAAAATGACAGACAAGTTTATAAAGTGAGAATAATAGTAAATACAGATCAAAAATTATTTCCATTCCCCTAAATACAACGATGTAATAATATTGTAGAAATGGATCTGAATTTTGATATGTNTCCAAACTCCTTTAACAAACATTCTCTTTCACTATAAACTCATCATGATCAACTTTTTTCTTATATTTATAGTAAGACGCTTGCTTTAATTATACAAATAATGATTTTGTTTTAATTTTGCCTTAACTCTGCCTGGTAAAAACAGTTCGTTACTTTTAATTTTGTCTCCTTTCTAACTCCGCCATGCATAAGTAGTTAGCAATGTATACCTACGTACTTAGCAGTGTGATTTTATAATTTATATTTAATGAAAAATGTAAGGAGCTTCGTTCCTACCGGGTGTCCCGCGACACCACACGTATTTTTTTCTTTTTTGGACACCGCGTAGGTAGATGTATTTCTAGTGGATATCTTGTAAGTACGATAGCTCTCAAACGAATTGACGTATCAGAATGAAACTTTGTTTGAAAAAATCAAGTTTAATCAAGTTTGTTGGGATGAGGATCCCTAATGAAAATTAAATATTTAGGACGTCATTAACCCCTTCTGATTAGTCGGGAAAGGTTAAAAAAATACATTTTTGTACAAAAAATCAAGAACGATTCCTTACATCTTATGTTTTTTGGGGTCCTGAATCCAAAAAAATGAGATACCGTAGCGATTCGAGATAGGAGTGGGCAAATCACACATTTTACCTCATTTTCAAGAGAGGTATCGGTTTATATCTTTTCTATGGCACTGATCATAATAATAATCCTGACACTGGGTTCCGCAAGCTGAACAAATTTCCATAGGAAATTTGTTGAACTACACATTTCCTATGGAAAATTGCAAATTTCCGTAGGAAATTTGTAGTTCAATGTCGTGTGTACTAGCATTTTTTGTGTTATTAAATTTAAATGAAATATTTTAGTTTCTAGGGTTTTTAGAACATTGCTTAGTTAAACATAATCGTAGTAGTTATGAAAGAAGTTTAAACTACACAACATTGAACTACAAATTTCCAATGGAAATTTGCTCGGCTTGTGGAACCCCGCGGCAGGATTATTTACTTATTCCCTAGACCCTAGATAAAAGAGGGTAAGAGAAATAATATAATTTCCTTTTCTTTGTTCTTTGTCGAGCGTGGTAGTACCGAGCACGCTCAAATGCTCAAGTACGCGCAAGCTGGACCACCTATTCCACCTTGTGCTGGCACATCAAAGCATTAGGGTTTTTTATTACTTTTTGGAAGACGTAATGAAACATTCAGTAACACAGAAAATCTTAGAATATAGGAATTTAACATAACAGAAATTTGGCAGGGGCCACTTGAATATCCAAAACTTAATTCGACTGTACAAATAGAAATTAAAATTGTGTGACCCGAAAAATAACGTTATGTAATGTAAACGACGTCAGATAAAAAAATGGCCTCTCAATAATTAATATCCTTCTTCCTTATTATCCCCTCAATTAAGACTTTTGCGAACGCTTTGTTAAATTCAACAAAAATTCTCCGAAATAATTAAATTGACCAGTATCGTCTATTGAAAAATCATTCGAAAGCTTGTTTTCACCGTGAAATTATTTACTTTCCTACACTGGTGCCAACCAAATTTTTTAAATTTTTCATTCATTTCAGCTGTCTTTGCAATTTTCACTGTTTTACTCTCCCAATGTATCTTCTCTCACTCAGTCGTGTTAACTCGGGATTGCACGATGCCTATTGTTTCGACAATTGTCAGAAGACAGTTTGCTGACAGTAAATTATTGGCTGCGTGTGAACACTTTTGTCCAATTACCTGGACAATTGCGATGACAGACCATAGTCTCAAGGAGTGTACTGAGGACAAAAAACTGGGCCAGCTGCCCCCCACTACTGGGATCATGGTATTGTTGCAACAAATGGCATCATGCGAACGTTGCATTTTTTCCCCACCGAGAGATACTAACTGCACTCGACGTTAATTACCACGTCAATTTCTTTCCCTCTGTTAGTATTACTGTGGTGGTCCCTTGGTTTGGTTCAACTGGACTTGCCAGCGACTGGCCAGCAATCAGATGAGGACAATTGTCTCATCAACTGGCATCGTGTATCCCACCTTTTGTAGACAATAATTGACACTCTGTCCTGCCCAGATCTTCGTGGCACGACGCGCTCGAAATGGAGAGGACATAAAACACTAAGCTAGACTTATATTTAATTAGATTTTTTTTTTTCTCTCTTTTTATCCTCTGGTATTATAATGTTTAATTTTTTCATAGCAATTTTTATTCAGAAATGTTTAATGGGATTATAATAAAAATAAAATGAACTAATAATATCAATTTTTCAATTGCACTGATAAATCGGCTTGCGCTATGGTTAACTATAAACCTCATCAGAGGTTTATAGTTGGTTAAATAGTTGGAATTTACTTAATTTAACTCGGTCCTGTCTGATGATACTTTCTGCCAAGTCACTCGGCCTTCCCTGACGTTAGTCTCTTCCAAGTCACTCGGTCCTATATCACACTACTCTCTGCCAAGTCACTCCACCATAAAACCTTCTTAAATAATTTATCCCGCCTCTGCCTTATTCTTTAAGTTAATAATTTTGAATGTATGTATATAAGGCATATTTCTATAATTTTTAGTTGTTAATTTATGAAAATGCTTTAATGTACTGGAAAAATGTAATATAACAAATGACATTTGTAATAAATAGGGTTAAAAACGACAAATTTAGTTTAATTATTAACAATGGGAAATAGACAGAGAAAAATAGACTCCAGCACCGGGACTCGAACCACGGGCCTCTATATTTCAAGTGTAGCGCTCTTACCAACTGAGCTACACTGAAGAATAATTTCCTCTCTCAGTAACGATAGCTGGTCCCGCATTAAGCTTTAAATTTTCCAGAAGTCTAGAAATGGACATTTACAACAATAGAACTTGACCGAGAATTATCGCTTATAATTATAAAGTACCCGATTAGTACCTGTACCTTGTACAATCATATTTCACTATTTTTCTGTTTTGCAACTCCTATTTTTGACTTTTAATAAATTCTACAAATGAAAAATAATTATCAGAGCTCACCACATGGAGGTAGTTGCAAGTGAAGCTCCACCTAACCCCCACCCCCTCCTGATTTTTGTTGAAGTCTTAAATGTTGAACTTTCATTGCACAACCATAACAAAAAACCAATTACACTATAATTACAATACATAGACTAAAAACATTTTAATTATATACGAATCTAAATTATGTAAAACATAAAACAAAAAAACATAACATAAAACATAAAAACATTTTAATTACGAGTCTAAATTATGTACAAATTTATAATTACAAAATCAAAATAATATGTCTGTTTGATTAAATGAATTATTTGTAATTATCAAAACGATAAAATCTTTATTTTACTTTCAGATTGAGAACATTTCCCTGAAGAAATGACGATCTTTCGCTTTATGAATGGAACCGGCTTTACGTAACCAGCTTTACGCAGCGCTCAACTGCGTAAGTATGACACGGATGATTACTAATATGTGGTATTTGACCGTCTATAATAGTGCTGATCTGTATAGATGAATTGTTTTAAAGGAAGGGTCCGGTTAGACGTCGATTTTTCTCATGGAATAGCAAATAGGTGGTTGAAATTTCTAAAATATATTTTTTTGACCCCAGATCAATTATTTGGGTTGAAATGTTGTCTACGTGTTCAAACACTGTTCTTTTCACCACAACTTTCCTTTTCTTGTTACGTACAAGGTGCTGGAGCACGGAATACATTCCGTAACCCTTTGTATTTCTCTTATTTTCTATATTTTTTTAGGGTTTTGTTTGTAAAACCAAAACAAGAAACCCTTGTTGTTTTTGTTACCCTTGTAGTAGCAAAAGAGATACAAACATAAAACTATGCAGTAATGATCGTTTTGACAAGCACACAGGAAAAATAATAATAGTGAACTCAAAATTATCAGCTGTTAAAATCCAAAATGGCGGATAACTTACGTCACTCGAAAAAATATGATTTTTTAAATTTTAAGTGGGATATCAAATTAAAGGTATTGAAGAGTAGATTACAAAAGTATAAAACACTTGCGGATAGTAGTTAATTTTTTATAAAAACAATAACATTTTGCGTGCCTTTTTTATCAGGCGAATTATATCCGCTTGTTGTAAGTAAATGACCAACTACAGACTTCCGATCAGTAAACTTCTAAGTAAAAATCGTAAGCGAATTAATCGTAGATTCGCTTACGATATTAAAATATACGATATCTGTTGTAAGTCGACTGTCTTGCAATTATTCTATTTACATTACCCTTCTGGTTGTATTAACGTCCGATATTATATTATATTATTATAAGATATTATTTTATCTTTTATCATACATTTATTTTTTTTGAACGACTTTTTGTCAAATCCTAACTTCTCGAGGCCATATTAAATAAGTCGCTATATTTTTAAAATACCCACACATTTTACACAGGTACTATACACATATATGCCAAATTTCAAAGTGGTCCGACACAAGGTGTAGCCGTGAGAGTAGGCGACAAACGGACGGACAGACAGACACACACAGGAAAATATAAGGGTCCTTGGCTTTGCCCCTACGGCCTACGGACCCTGATAACGTTACATATTTCATGCCATTTTTAGCTTGATGGATATTTCTTCTGTACTACAGAGCTTAAACATGTTAATCGAACTGTTAGGTTGAACCGGGTTAAACATATTTGTTAAAATAGAACTGCTAATCGAACTNCACACAGTTTATAAATTATAAATCAGATAGCAACGGCTGAAGAGATACAGTAGTGTAAAAGAGAGAGCTCTCACTACAAAAAAAAGATAGATCCTTATAAAAAAATCCTAGATACATTTCAAGTAATACAATTTTTTGTAAAAGAAAAAAATAAATTTTACGTTTTAAGTAATGTATGTTCTTTTTAGAATGCGTGTAATTGTTTTTTAGACTAAATGTAACGTTACATTATTATTTTTTTATTACAGAGTAAAGGGACGTCTCTTGGTCAAAGTCTTAGTCGTCAAGCTTCAAGAGGTCTTCTAAGACACATTTTACAACAAACCTACAACCAAGCTGTACCTGATCCAGAAAAATTAAACCAATATGAACCATTCTCACCCGAGGTATTTTTTATGTATTTTTTTCTTACTTTTTCTTCAAATATTATTAAAAACTAGCCCTAGTAGTAGTAGTAGTCTAGTACTTCCTACTAGAACGGGCAGGACGAACCACTTGTTCGAACCTTGCAATTAGGGCATCTTTTAGGCCCTTTTTAGGCCCCATGGTAGAGAGTTCCAGCCACTTCACACATAAATTTGTACATTGTACCGCCAAAGCGAGTATGATGTGATCAATAGTGAGCCATATAAATCAGAGCCTTACGGCGAGGAATCGAACCCCATCTCGTTCCACTCATGATTCAGTGATGGTCGAGCAGATGTGGTAAGTAATTTAACCCACATGGCTACGCTGGCTCCCTAACTACTAACTAGCCCTAACTACCACATCTAAAAAGTTAGAATTTTCGACAAATTTTGGCATTTTATATTTTTGTGTGTGGGCATTAATAAGTTTTACTGCATACTTTAATAATTAGTCGCAATTTCACCTTGAAATTAGCGTGAACTAAAGCTCACCACAAGGGAGCAGTTCATTCAACCAATATACTTTTCAGAGGACCGTATTTTATAGGTGGTAATGAAAAATTGTTTTTGGTAGCTGAGAATGTAAAACGTAAAAGGCAAAAAATAAGTAGTGGTAAGTTAGGTTATTTTATCAGTCGGAGATGATCAAGCCGCGGTAAGTAGATTTGGCCTTCAGACACAAGTTGCGACAAGGTACCTCTAGGTTACTGATAACTGATAACGTTTGAACGTTGAACTAAGCCGATTTAAAAATGTAACTTCACTCTTTTGACTACTTATTTAACACCGCATAAACATTCTCTTTTTATTTACTTATCAATTATAATTTATCAACCAATAATATTTAAGGATAGCTGCTTAAGTGAAGTAGTAGTTAAACTGTTATCTTTAACTAAGTTATTCTCACTTAATTTTTTATGAATTTATGCCGCTGTAACTTTAATAGTAAATTCGGCTAACAATGTTTCTTTTATTAACGATTGTTTACAGAAAAAGTTAATTTATAGAATTATTATGGTATTGTATTGGCTCTCTGGTAATTTTTCAATGCCGTTCTTAGTCTCTATGTGACAAAAACCTCTAAATAATAGCTCTTCTTTTAACTTCTCGATTGTTAGAGATTCTGTAAAACATGACATTGTGGTTAGTATGACAGCTGTCATGTGTTGTCCGAGCGGAACTTAAGTGTATATAGTGGATAGAAACATCCCTAACTAACTGTAAATAGCTTGGTGCTTAGGGAGACCAAGTTGATTAAAACAGTAAATTCTTTAACTAATCTACTACAGCACTCCTCTCTTTCCTTCGCCACTGATGAAAGTAAAAGAAAAACTTCTTAACCTCCGAGTTAAGGCCGTAATTGTTTTTCCGCATCCCGATTGGGGGACACCCTCCCCGAAGATTTATAGTCGGGACGGTAATCGGTCGGGAGGGTAGAGATTCGGCCTTCTTTTTCGTGGACGGCTCCGCGGCGGAATGTCCACGTCCTCAACGACACCTGTCTGTCTATCGTGGAGGAGCTTCACACCCCCTTCGAGGGGCGTTCTCACGGGGTAGGGCTCACAAACGGAGGGTCGACCGCCGTTTTCGCGTCCGAGGGGCGGCGCCGAGCGGCGCCGGGCGGTGGCGGGGCGGCGTCCCGTGCGGCGCCGAAGCGCTGGAGCGAGACGCGGTGCGTTCACCCGGTGGAAGGTGGAGGGGAGCCCCCGCCACAAGGGAGACCTACCTGCCTCCCACCGACCAGTCGACGCTCCGCCGCCGAACCCGAGCTACCTCTCGCTCCCCTGGCAATGGCACTGAAAGAATTCACGGGTTCTTTGAGCTGTATTCCCGGGATTCCTCAGTGCCTTACCCAGTGGTCCGAGCTTCGTCTACGTCCCTCAATAGTCCACCTGACTCCACTGCAGCGGCTCTTCTCGGGTCAGACAATCTCACGATTTTTCTACTCCGTGAGTTTCGTCGAGTGATAACTGCCGACGGAACCGGCGCTTTTTTCGACGGTACTGCACCGTTCGAGTGATGTGTCTTCTTTACGTTTTATCAGTGTCTTAAGACCGTTTAAGCCTTGGAATCCAAGTACGTTGAAGGTTCTATTACGTTAAAATCTCCTACTCTCTCCACCGGTGGTTCAGCTTACCGGTGGTAAGATAAACCACCTGTTGCTATCGCTAATAAATACCTATTTTTTTTAAACATATAACTGACACTTAGTGCTACTGTTTTGAAATTCGTCAGCGTGTCGGTACTGCAGGGCTCTGTGGAAGAGCCTATTGAGTCGAAAGCCGCTGTGTTGAACCATTGATAAGGCTTTTTTCGCCATTGTATTACAATTTTTTTGACAATAGTTTTAACGTTTCAGTCATGTTTTGACAGTCAAGCAAAGGGCATATAGCCTTTCTCCATATTCAATAGTTATTTTTTTGACAATTACGTCTTACATTAGTAACCGGTTATGAGAGAAACACTGAGAAGTGACTAGTGCAGAAGTTTGCCGATTGTTCTTATACTGTAAATCTGCAGACGCAGATTTGCGGTTTGCAGCTTAACTATCTGTTCTCACATTTGGCTTACTTGATTACCTGACCATTCCTTGCCGGTACCCAGTGGAAATAAATTTAGTCCACTCGGAACCGTCGTATATGTAGTAAATGTAGTTTTTATAATTAATTTAATTATTTTTATCGTATAGACATTTTAATTAACATAAAAGTACGAATAAGAAACAGTTTAAAAACTAATTATAATTTTGGATCGATAATGCAAAAGAAAAATTAATAATCTTGGATTTAACAACTACTTATGATCTTGGATTGAAAAGGCAATAGAAAACCGTTTTGTCGATACTTGTTTTTATTTTTATTCTAAAAGTAATGGAATTTTATTTATAATATATATTTTATCGGTTTAATAAACTAGTCGGAGTTTAGTTAGATACAAGCCTTATCGTGCTGGAGTTTGGACGCAAGCCTTATCGTGTCGCACTTATTATAGAACTACTATTATTAGTATTGTATAATTAATTGCTACCTCACTTGTTTCCATTACATTTAATTTAAATATTAACGTAAATATATATATATTTTTTCCAATAAAACTAACAATGTTTCTTTTATTGCTGGCCATGTGTCCGAACCAAGTTAATCCCGTACCTTTTAATAAATGATTAGAGATCACCGATTAAACTATTTCTTTACTATAACTATTTAACTATTTTTTTTTTATATTTTAAGAATTATTATTTTTTATCATATAAAATGTCCACTTATGCTCTTATAGGAAATNACAGTATAAGACATGACGATATTAACAGTGCTAAAGTAAACAGTATAGACATGACGATATTAACAGTGCTTCTGTAAACAGTATAAGACATGACGATATTAACAGTGCTAAAGTAAACAGTATAAGACATGACGATATTAACAGTGCTAAAGTAAACAGTATAGACATGACGATATTAACAGTGCTTCTGTAAACAGTATAAGACATGACGATATTAACAGTGCTAAAGTAAACAGTATAAGACATGACGATATTAACAGTGCTAAAGTAAACAGTATAGACATGACGATATTAACAGTGCTTCTGTAAACAGTATAAGACATGACGATATTAACAGTGCTAAAGTAAACAGTATAAGACATGACGATATTAACAGTGCTAAAGTAAACAGTATAGACATGACGATATTAACAGTGCTTCTGTAAACAGTATAAGACATGACGATATTAACAGTGCTAAAGTAAACAGTATAGACTAGACATGACTATATTAACAGTGCTAAAGTAAACAAAGTAAGTAAAAGAAAAACAGTACTTTTAGACCGATTTTGTTTTGATGTAAAAAATCAATAACCGTAATTGTAATCAATAATTTTAAAGCTTGTTTTTTAAAAATTGTATTATTAATAGCTCAATTAATACAATTAATGCTACGTATTAGCGCACATCTTTGTGAAAAAAATACATCGTTTGCGTTCTGTCATTTTTGTGCCTCTAATGTCTGACTGGTGGCGACAGACAGACATACATTCTGAGATACAGACAACCAGAAAAAAGTTAAGACTGGTTTTGGTTACGGTAATATATAAATGGAAAAGTATCCAAGATTTTTTTCAATTCAGATTAATGTACAGACAACACTTTAATCAATATATTTATAAAATTGAAAGTTTTGTCTGTAAATTTATCAGAATTACAAACTTTTTGGACACTTTTTGATTTCCTACATTCCGAAAACCGAATCCTGCCCTAATTTTTTCGTGTATGTGTGTGTTTGTCACCTCCAGTCCGACTTTATACGCGCAAAATTGGCTTTTTTTCAGAGGTTAGCGCAAACATTTGAGCATGTTGTAGGCTTGGTTTTATCGAAACATACTGAGTAGAAACTTTATAAAAAAAAAAAAAAAAAAAAAAAAAAAAAAAAAAAAAAAAAAAAAAAAAAAAAAAA
>KZ651315.1:190077-212443 GCA_001010745.2 Gerris buenoi | reverse complement strand
AATATTTAATATTAAACATTGGGGAACACCAAGTTTTTTTTTTTTTTTTAAATTATGTCCAAAATACTTCAAAATTATTTCACTAATTAAGTAAAATATTTTAGGTTTTCCATATTAGAACATATATTTGGAAAGCTTCTTGTACAATGGTTCTCAAATAAAATGGGTTTTTTGGCTCTTTCTTTAGTTGTGTGTCAAGATTTTTCGTCAGAGCCTTCTTGAGACACTTCATAATCCTTTCCATTTTGGTTTACCTAATGTATGTTAGATGTTCTTGGGAATCCAAGAAACAAAAACTTGTTTCTATATACAGTATGACAGCTGGATATATTGTTTTGAAAATTTGTGGCTGAAAGTCCTCCAAAGATATATGATGACAATCAGAGCGCAAAACAACGCTGTTTTACATAATAGAAGCAAACATGTAGATATTAAATATCTCCATGTCAGGTAACTGGTCAAAAAAATAAAAATAAATAAAATAATAAGAAGTACCAACTGGTGTCATATATTCCGATGTGTTACCGAAAGCGATAGAAAAAATAGC
This sequence comes from Gerris buenoi, assembly GCA_001010745.2. Classification (NCBI taxonomy): domain Eukaryota; kingdom Metazoa; phylum Arthropoda; class Insecta; order Hemiptera; family Gerridae; genus Gerris; species Gerris buenoi. The sequence goes on along the minus strand of KZ651315.1, from coordinate 211,896 downwards.
CGGTAAGTGAACAAAAGTGATTGAAAATAAAGTTGTCAAAATTTTCCCTCGGGCTGGGGTTGGTTGAATGATAAAACCTATCAGCCAAATGGGTGTGTTTGTCAGAAATGACAGCATCTATCAAAATAGATGTGACTTAAACTGATTTACTTTCTTATAGATGTTATCAAACAATTTTTTGGCAGAAAGTTTTTTTTTTTTGTTGAAAGGAATATTTTGTTGTTGTCAATGTTAATGTGAATATAGATGTTAATAATTTATTATCTGTTCTTATTAGTCTTCACACAATCAGGTGTTGCTCTCTATTGTTGCATTAGTGCATTGAAAGTACTATTTTAAAACTGCAACAAAACTTTGTTCAATGAAAAATTGGAAGTACATGTGTATACAAGCACAGCCACCCTAAGAGGGTGTGGTACACTTAATGTGGCGGTAACAGATCTTTTAGTTTTATGTATAAATCTAAAAGATCTCTTAACCCATTGAATGTGTAATCCAATTCATGAACTTACCTTAGTGACTGAATAAATCTACAAAAGGTAATTTAAAAAAAAAAAAAAAAAATCTCTTACAAGTGTTATATATTTTTACAACCTACTCTTTAATACCATTCATTTGATACCCCACTCAAAATTTTAAACATTTTTTCCCCCGTTTCAGGTATTATACGCCATTTTGGGTTCCCAGTTAATCAAATCAAATTGCTGACATTTTGCAACAGACCGCACATTTTGCTTCTTGTATATTTTTAGTAACAGCAGAAATATAGTTTATGGGGGAGGGGGGGTGGACACACACAAGATTTTGATGTTTTTTTTTACAAAAAGGCATGCAAAATTTTCAGAAGTGTTAATAAATTTTAATTTTTTAAATAAAATCAACAATAAAATGATAGATGAATAAATTAATAGCTTTTTTCTATACGTAAACTAAAATTTCCTCCTCTTTTCAACGGTATCATTATTTCAGCTCTATCGTCATTATTTTAAGAAATAGGCTTATGCTTACTCGATATTTTTTGTTGCATTTGACCAATTGAATCTTCCAGTTGTAATGACTTATGGCATTGTCTTATGGCGTGGCCATAAGACAATGCAATAGCATTTTTGGCTTAAGTCTACTGTGTCGTTCTAAGATAAATGCTGAGTTTTTTGTTTGGTCCGTCCGGTGAGTATCACTTAAGTGCTAAGTATCACATGTCAAATATTCTGTCACTCAATTGAAATCCTTCAATTGTTTTTTACTTTCTCATAATAAATAAAAAGTATTGTGATGGAAAAGTATTGTGGCGAAAATTCGATTTTGCTATATTGATGCATTTACAAATTTTGAGGTACCCTCCAAAAAAGTGGTTTTTAAAAAAATGTCTGTAAATCGTTTGTCCGTCTGAGGAGCCTAAACTACTGAGCCGATTGTAACGAAATTTGGCTTACNATAGCTAATACATTAAAGCCTGGACCTTTGGTCGAGTTACCCATAACTTAGCCTTGAGCCAATAACAGTAACTTAAGTGCCTTGGATCCTAGGACCAAAGTAATAGCCAATAACTTGGGCCCTTGGCAAAAAGCCGTTAAATTGGGCCAGGACACTCTCCCAAAAAAAATTCTTTTATTTTTCGAAATAAGTTTCGTCGATTTTGATTAAAAATTCTAAAATGAAGTCCCTTTAAATGCGAATTCAACGATACAAGCTGTATCCGAGATATTGATGAAAACGAATCCGATCTTGTTGAAAATCGAAAACAAAAAGTATAAACCACCAATTGAACACATTCTTATGTTGTTGAATATAATATGTTGGCATCGCGTGGCTCTATATCATCGAATCGACCATAATGCAATTAATACGTAATTAATCTCGAAGAGTTTATAGTTTAAACGGATGATTGGAGTAAATTCTATAGGAGGATTCTTAAAGTTAGTTTTGCAGTCAAAGCTAGCACGTATCCGTCTGTATATAGATAACAATATATTCATGTTTTTCTAGGAACTGAGACCGAGATTAATATGAGAAAGTTAGTTTGAGGTGTCTCAGACTATAGGGCCAAATGAAAATAAAAATCTTAATTTTGGATTTAATTAATTAAAGTATGTTAAAACGCACTGTCTATTCAAATTTATGAACAAGTATTGCTGTTAAGGCATTTTTGTTGCATTTAGTGTTGCCCTTATCTTATATTACGCAGCATTTATATAGGTACCTCAACGCAGCTTGACATCCGATGTCCATCCGACGCAAGAGGAAGCAGTAATCCACTCTTTAGTCTTAAAGGGTTTCAGAATCTGAAAAGGAAACGCATGGAATGGCCTGGCTAAGAATGGCCCCAAAAAAGAGAACCTATTAAGAAACATCCGTCGCATTGGGATTATATATAATTATCTATTATTTCTATATTTAAAATATTATTTTAATAGGCAAAAATTAATGTTCTATAACAAACATAACTCCTGAAGATCGAAGTAATATTTCTATAATTCAAAAATGATTGTCAAGAAGAAATTATATAATGAAAAGATCAAAAAGAAATTATTTATATAGCCAAGGGTTAAAAAATTATCAAGAGAGGGGTCTCAAAATAGTTGATGTGACCCGGGGGGGGGGGGGAGATGTACTTTTTTTCCCCCCCAAATGACCTCTCGAGGGACATAATATATCCCTCTACGCCACTTTTATATTAATACTTTGCTGTTATTCAAGCAATTTCGAGAAATTCTAAGCAAGCTGATAAAATTATATTTTTTTCCACTTCGTATCTCCGAAATCATTTATTTCAGCACAAAAATGCATAGAACTGTTTTTGTTTTCTAAATTTTCTATAAATTCATTGTTTACATGACAAAGTTTGCTCTAGATTTAATAGTTTTCGAAATACATGGGAAAAATTATTGAAACAAAATTTTACCCCTTTTCATTCCCCTCCTTGCCAAACCCGACGCAACATTTTGTCACTAACTACAAAAAGTGTGCACTTACTACTATTTTGTGCTGGGTAGAACTTTTTTTGATGTTTGGGTTTTAGCCTAATTTTACTATACTATAGGATTGTCGCACCTCTTTCTTCTTGCAGGCAATAAAAAATGGCATACTTAGTAAACTCATAACAATTCCTATATAAAAACATTAGTTAGACAAGTTAGTCGACTAGATTTTTTGTAATAAATGTAGCGGTAGAAGCACAATCAACCAAGAGTCAGTATATATTACAAATCAATCTAGTCGTTTTTCAATAGGTGCACAAGCGGTACCTGAAAGTACAACTGAAGGTTAGTCGATAAATCAGGTTTATTCGTATAATTAGGCTTGTATAAAGTTTGGTTAAAATTATGTTTTGCAGTAATCATGTTTAACAGAATTGGAATTGTATTAGGCAATAGTTGAACTGATCTGCAATAACCGGCACTCTGATTTAACAAAAGATAAACGGATATCATAACTAGATATAACAAGAGTACTATTTTTTAGATTCAAATTCTTTGCGGCTGTGTGGATCCATTTGTCAAATGGCTTAGCTAAATAATAAAAAAATAAAATCAGAAGATCAGCAAATTTTCTTAAAATCCCTGACATTACTATTAATTTTAGTAATCAATTTTCGAAGCGAGTCAGGAGAAGGTTAATTAGGAATATATACTTATTAGTTCTAGGAGGATTTTATCCATTACAAGAGAGGCACCAGGCTCCAAATCACCAAACGCATCAAGGGGCTCATGCTTAGGGTCATATCCGCATTTAATTCCTATTCCTACTTTATAAGATCTTGTACATCAATAAAGAACATGTGATTAGTTGTTTCATCGTCGAGAAGGCTTCTTCTTGAAATAACTTATGATGAGCGCGACCAAAAAGAGATTATTTTTTAGAATAAAGCTTTTTTTCATTTTTTTCGAGTTGCGTTTTAACTTTTTCAGCCGTAATATTAAAACTAATAAAATAATTAAAACTTCATGAATGCACGAGTAAGGAGAAATAGAGCAAAAATGATTGTTTAAATTAATGAGGGGAGTTTGTTGTTTATTGTTGGGAATGTTACTACACAATAATAAATGAAAATATAAATTAATAATTGGCCTATTAATAAGATGTATAAATTATCTACGTAGAGTGGTAGGGTGAAATTTTTTTGAGTGTTTCTTCCAGATGGGCAGAACACCTAAGCTGAGTACCAAGAGCAGAGCTCCTAAGCTAGATACCTGCAAGATACCAGAGGCCTAAGGACTTAAACTAATACCATAATCTTGGGCCATTGCCGATGCCTCAGGACCTGGGGCCATTAGCAAATAACCAATACCTTGAGACCTAGGGCAAATAGACAGTCTTAAGTTATCCTGGTGCCTTGAGCTAAAGGTGATATCTTGGGGCCTAAAGCCTAAGGCTCAACTGGTTTTAGGCCAGTAGCCGATATCTTCGCGCCTCGGGCCTTAAGCCAATAATTTAGGGCCTATGGGCTTTGAGATAATTGCAGATAATTTGTGGCCTAGGGCCTTAGGACAATTGTTGATATATTGGGGGCCTTCACCCTTGGGCAATTAGCAGATACCTTAGGGCCTGGGACCTTGAGCCAATTGCTGATATATTAGGTCCCAGACCCTAGGGCAAATAGCCAGTAACTTAAGAGAGAGAGAGAAATGAGAGATAAACTGCGGACCACGCCAATAAATTGGGGCCCACGGTGTTACGCTTATATAGACGATTCGGGGCCTTTTGGCGATTCTTGAACTAATAACCTATCACCTGAACCCTAGAGCTTTGGGCATTGGCCAAAAGCCAACACTATCTTATGCCATTAGCCGAAAACTTTAGGCCTTGGGACTTAAGTAAATATCTGATAATTTAGTGACTAGAGCCTTTAACCTGTAGCCAATAACAAGAGTATTTGACCTTGGGCCAACAGCAGTTACCCAGGGGCCTAGTGGTTTAAGTCCATAGCTAATACATTAAAGCCTGGACCTTTGGTCGAGTTACCCATAACTTAGCCTTGAGCCAATAACAGTAACTTAAGTGCCTTGGATCCTAGGACCAAAGTAATAGCCAATAACTTGGGCCCTTGGCAAAAAGCCGTTAAATTGGGCCAGGACACTGGATGAAATAGCCAATTAATAAATTACCTAGTATCTTGAGCTAATAACCGATAAATTTAGAGCCTCATGCCTTGGTCCAACAGCTGCTAGGAACAGCAGCTGATAACATGGGGCCTAAGGCTATGAGCCAATTCTCAAAGATTTAACTGATTCTGTTCAAATAAAATTAACAGAATGTATAAAAACATATAAAAATCTATTCCCGTTATTGATCATTACAGACTTAAAGTAATGAGCCCGACTCCTCCCTCATTATAAGGACAATACTTCACAAACCATCCACTGCAATTCGTCCAATAGTTTCCACTGTGGTCTAACCTCTTTACAAAACCACTTCTTATGCTAATAAAACTCTGAGATAAGACTTAATTTGTTCCACTAACACATCTGTGAAAAAATCGTCCCCGTCATTAACAGATTATCCAGCTTCATTGAAATTCCTATTTAGTTGTGTTTGATGCTAACTTGTTCCCTAGTATTCTAAAAGTTTAAGAAAAATCTAGTCAACAAACTTATCTATAATTAAGTAAAAGACCCCATTTTAATTAATACATACATAGATCTTTCTGACCTATGTTTTGATAATCCGTTTTTCATATATTCTTACTGAGTTTACCAAGGACTTCCTATCAGATTCCGTACTTGCCGGCAATACTTGCTGAAATGTTACTTCCAAGAATCCTCTTATTTTAATAGTTATAGTTTGGGACCGATATGTTGATGGCATCCTGTGTTTATTCAACGGAACAATAAGACATCTGGACCTTTTTCTCAAATTAATTAATTCCAAACACCCACGAATTAAATTTTTCGTTATCAATTGAAGATAACTTTAATTTACCAGACACTCGAATAATTTTACATTTCAAATTTATTGAAAAAATACGTTTACTGATTTTATAATTCATGACAATAGTTTTCATCTCAAAACCCACAAACTCTCCACCTTTCATAACCTTGTACATCACCTGACCACTGTAATAACTTGGGAATTCACTATTTTATTAATACAATTGACATCAAAATGTGATATTGTTTGTCACAATACTAAATATCTCCCCACCTGCCTTCGTTGGGTGATGCTGGTTGCTGACTTCTATCGACGACTTAATTACAGGTCATGATGTGTTTCCGCCACTCCTTCTTTACTGTGGCCTTGTCTCCTGTTTCTTCTGGACATAATTAGTTAATCCTCGTCGCCAATGTAACAACTTGGAAACTCACTATTTTATTAATACAATTGACAATGCAATGTGACATTATTTGTCTCAATACTACAACCACTATACTCCTCTCTAAAGAAATTTATAACATCGAAGTAAATCCAATGCTACTAACAAAAACAAATAGCTACTAAAAATGGTTACGATTCTAAACTTATAGGCAACCTTAAAAAGAAAAAACGCAAAAAAAAGAAGAAAAAAAAAAAAGTAATGGATAGAACTAATAGACCTTTTAAACAACTAGAAAGTGGGTATCAATTCCTTACATAGGAAAAAGTTCAGATGAAATAGCTAAAATGTTACAAACATTTTTTATTAGTATTTTTTTATAAATGACCTACTCCATTCAAAAAATTATTAAAATACAGCAATGACCATTACAATGAACCCCTCTCTTGAAACGGTATATACTTAGTGTGCAATGCAGTTATCTGCTTGCAATACTGAGCTAAGCATGCATATTATTCATGCGTTGAAATTCATATTCTATGTTTTAATTAAAAAGGTTTTTTATTCCTGTTTTTCTATTTCACTCCCCTCTTAAACAAAAATATGAGAAAAGTGAACATATTAACTATAACTGTACTCTTGAAGAGCTATCCAACGGCATGCATCATGAAGGGCATATTCTATTTTAACTTTTGTACCCCGTAACCCTGAGTACCAATTTGGACCATTTTAGATTTTTACCTTCCTGAGGTTGGTCACTACGACCGTGCTGAATTTTATGCTGATTGGTTCAGCCGTTCAGGAGGAGCATTGTGTCAAACCATATGGAAAGTGTAGTTAAGAGCTTTGCTTCGCTCAGCTCAAAAAACTAAATTGCGTAACTTGTCCATCCTACTAAATCGGACAGACTAGATAATAATTCAGCACAAGGATATTGAAAGAACTTGTCCAAGAAAAGACTGGAAACCTACGATTTCCTTTAATTGATCTTATTCCCATTTTGCTGCCCACCTATTAATTACCAATTCATTATGATATTGAGTTGCTACTTTTTTGAGATTAAAGAAAAATACTGAACGTCCTAGAAAATGTTGATATTTTCAAACACATTATGGAAACCCCCATAGCTGTTTAAATGATGTTATATTTACCTTTTTTCCTATCCCTGAACCTGAAATTATTTTAAGAAAATATTAATTCATTTCACACACTTTTGCTAAACATAATATACAGAAACATAACATAGAGAGCCCATGGACTCACCTTCAACCTGTTGCTTTTTTTTTGTTTTTTTAAAGACGAATTTACATATCAGTATGTAAAGGAAGACATTTTGAAAATTTTTGATATTGACTTGACATTTGAAAAAATGGATCAGAAAAACTACAATATATAAGGTTTGAGAATATCCCGAAATTAGGGATGAAATATCACCTTTTTTAAAAACTAGAAAAATTGTATCATTTATTACCCCTGAAGACCAAAAGTAAAAAGAAAAAACCTATATAAATTAAAGGGGACAACACAGAGGAAGAAATAATGAATAATATACAGAAACATAAGAGAAATGGTCATAACATACAGAAATGGTCTGGAAGCGCATTTATAGCCATTATCGAACCCTGAAAACCACATCTTTATTACTATCATGGTTCCAGAGATATTTCGCTGATTTATTAGCTGGGACACCCTCTATGTACGAGTACTTCTTTAGATGTACTTCTTTAGACTGTTACTCTCCTTATAAAAACATAAGTTTTATATTCCTTTGTCCGCAAAAGTACATTGGACTAAACATCCCTTTACATTATAGTTATTTAGTCAAAGTCATTTATATTCTAAAACAGCATAGGGGAGTAACAATCTAAAGAAGTACCATAACTTGATAACTTGATTATTGCGATTTTAATATTTTCATTATATTTCTATTTTAAATCAAATTATAATTATTATTAACTACGGGAAACAGACAGAGAAAAACAAGCTCCTGCGCCGGGGTTTGAACCCGGGCCTCTGTATTTCCAGTACAGTGCTCTTACCAGCTAAGCTACGCGGGAGTATGGTTTTCCCTGACGTTATAGATACCTTAACCCGATTTTAAAGCTTTCAATTTTCCACTAAAGTCTAAGTAGTCAACATTAATGACATAGAACTAGACCGAGAAATATCGCTTATAATTATAAAGTACCCAATTAGTACCTGTACCTCGTACAATCAATTAGAAATTCATTTTTACGACTTTGGTAGTATTTATACTACAGAAAGATTAAATACAGAGGCCCGGGTTCAAACCCCGGCGCAGGAGCTTGTTTTTCTCTGTCTGTTTCCCGTAGTTAATAATAATTATAATTTGATTTAAATTAAAATTTAATCTTTCTGTAGTATAAATACTACCAAAGTCGTAAAAATGAATTATATTTCTATTATATTAGAGTGTTCGGGAGGCAGCCTCCCTAATTTTAAAGTTAAAATTATAACTGGATTTTTCACCTCGAGATACGATTTTGCTGAACTTATGAGACAAAGTGCATTGAGATATCAATATTAAGGGTTTCCGTGTCTCCAAAAAAAAGACGGCTAAACAATGGTCCACGGTTACTAAAATAAAATTTTATGTAAATTAAGATATGAAGGTCATCATTAATATATAATGAAAAAGTCACTCCACGTGAAATAATTTTATTATTTCCAAAGCAGCTTTCAGCCACTATAGGGCCATCATCAGTGCCGTAAAGCGAAGAGCGTTACATATAAAGATATAACATGGGAGAAAGGCGAGTCATGTCAAACCTGCGACTGGTACAAGACTCGTCTTTTTTTAACTTCTGTAAACTGTTTTGGTCGGTAAACATAAAAGTAAAGACTGAATTAAAATGTTATTTTAATTTCGTTAGAAACAATCGACAAAGTTAGATGTAGATACTTGGTTTTAAATTATTGCAGGCAGAGAAAAGTATAGCTGATTGCTACTTTACCTGTTTGTAGGGTCATCTCTGTAGTTCTAAATCTGTCTATGTTACTAAAGAAAAAATGCTTGTTACGAATACCTATTAATAATCTGCTAGATGTGAAACAACAGTCTATTTTCGTTGTTTGCTGTTTTTGAACAAGGGACAGTGTTGTAAAAGCATTTTGACGGTACGTATGTATTTCCAGATGTAAGGCAGATGTTGTTTATGCGGGCGTGTGCCAGGTCTCAGCTGGTGCAGTCACCTGTAATACCTCAGCTGCTCAGCGCTGCACCTGTAACTGCCTAACTAATAATTATAAGCTTCTGCTTTTATAAAGAAGACTCGGATCCAAGTCTACTTTCCGCTTAGCTAAGCTCACCGCACCTGTCTACTTGTAACTCCTTACTTCTAAGCATTACCAACGGCTTTACATCTCTACACCGTATTCTCAGCTAACATTCTAAAGAAGTAGAGCGTAATATAGTTTAAAAATGGGGGTTTCAAGAAATAGTGATGATAATGTCAGATGTATAGAATTCAAACTTATTGTTTTTAGTTGGTAGTGTAAAAAAATCGCCAATCGATATACTTAGTCTTTCGATAATGGTTTTAAAAGTTAATTAACTGGTCAAGTGTGTGCGAGTGAGCACACAGCGAGGGTCCGTAGCCACACAGTATATTGTTTAAGTAGTACCTATTGATGGTGATTTATAACATGGTAAAATGCCTAGTATGAACTATCCTATGTCTGATAAAAACAAAATTTTGATTAAGTATTTTTTGCCAGTAAATCGGAATATAAACATATAAATATGTAACGCTTCCTTTAACTGTAGTGAAGTGTGAACTGTTGTTATTTTTTTCTGAGTAGAGTAAAACAACAGATATAGCCTGTAAATAAGCAAAATCTTGGAAATTTCCCCCTCCATTCATACGTTTTATCGGGATTACACTCAGAATTATACGAGTTATTAGACGTTTATGTTCACCTCGAAAGGGGGAAAAAATACGTTATACTGAGGGGACGGAAATGCATTGGTTTTATACCAATTATCGGGATTTTTTCAAGGGATAGGCAATAATATACGATTTATTGGGATATATGATATAACGGGATATGAAATACCGGGATTCCACTGTATAGATACATCGGCACGTATTTTGTCAATAAAAAAAAATCCAACTTTCTAAAAGGTGGTACATATCTACTGTTGGTTGAACAATGTTCAGCAATTGTTTCTGATTTTTTGCACTTAAAATACGCAAGATAGAGAGGGAAGGGACACTTTTTAATTTTAAAGTCGCTAAAACTAGCTTTATCAAAGCTTATAACCAACAATTTATATTTTTTGTAATCAGCTCAAAGTACCCTTTCATATGATACCCCACACAGTCTCCAAAAAAAACCCTTACATTTTTTTGAAAAGTAATTTTTTAAAGTCAATACATTTTTAAAATGTATGGGTAGGTACTACTCAAATATTATGCCAAATTTCAAAGTGATCGGACAAAAGGGTGTAGCTGTGAGAGCAGGTGGCGGACGGAGGGACGGACAGACAGACACACACAGGAAAATATATGAGTCCTTCGTTTTGCCTACGGACCCTGAAAAAGTGAGAAACTTGTATTTTTTTTTTAGCCATAACAGAATTTACTTGAAGAAATAATAATCGTTTAACTTTTATACATGAACACCAGAGCGACTGTCTGTTTCTTTTTAGGTTTCTGTACAAAGTAAAAAAGAAACCTTATATAAGGCTCTGTCTGTCTGTCTGTCCGTTGGCTTGTTTCAATTCATAAACTACTATAGCTAGAAACACGAAATTTGGCACACAGGTACATCTCGGCATTTTAGACAACTGGACAAATTTGGATGGAGTTTTTATACTTAATATTTCCAAGATGACGGCCCGGCCAATATGGGGGTAAATATGCAACTATTACACTTAATATTTAAACTTAATAGTACAGAAGCCGGCGATTATCGCCTCACGTACTTACGTGAAGCGCGCCTTACTTCTTTTATTTTGGTGTTATTTCAATTAGTAACGGAATAAGTACTTAAAAAAGTTAAAATTTCTATGGTAGTGGCTGCATAGGCTGGTAGTGACTTATTTCATGCTAAATATTTTAAGCATAATTTAGAGTGTTTAGTCTTTAGTAGAATGCATAACACCTTTCTGTACGATAATTTACCTGATAAATTTTAATATAGCCCTTTATTTAGGTACGGTAACATAATTATTACGGTAACAACATTATTTGCCAAATAGGGAAACATGATTTTTGAACTTAAAATAATTACAACAACCCCAGAGACCTTTAGCAAAAGAAGCAGGAATCTGATACTACGATTTGGCCCGACTAATGAAATAACAAAAGACTAATTTGACAACAAAGTCGAGTGGAGCAAGCAAGTTAAGGACCTATGACCTACGAGTCCAATTTTGCTGTCACCCAAAATTAAACACTATTCAATTTGCTTTGACACACGGGTCGGGTCAAACTGGGTACCGTATCTGTTTTGTATTCTTATTATGTAAATTTGGACATCTACTATAAAGACTTAATATATACAAACTACTCAATATATGTATTTAAACTTATCATAGTACATAGGTAATATTACAAATACAGGTATAATAGCACGAGCCACAAGCCTACCGGTTCCATATATCGTTATAATATATCCTGTTCAATACGTAACTGTAACCCCGAATATATTTGTACTAATAATTAATTTAAATTATAGCCCAACACGATCAGCTACTACACTTCGTCTCGAGTCTCGGTCATTCTCTGGTCTTCGAGCTACACTGACATATGGACGTCTAGCAAAGAGAACTGAAAATCGGACGCCGCGCCATCCGCATCCCATCAAAATTGAGAATATAGAAAACAAGTAAGTATAAACAGACTAGGACTAGAAAGTAGCTTAAGCAGCTACCGGGGTAGCTTAAGCAGCTACTGGAGTAGCTAAAGCAGCTACAAGAGTAGCTTAAAAGGAACAGGGTAGGTAAAATGAACTTAGAAGAAATCGGAAGACAGGGTAATCCAGATAATGAAAATAAGGAGGTAAGATATCCGTAGTATAAAATAAGCTCTTCCACAAAAGTATAAGTTTAAATAAGAGAACATATAAGTGCGCTACATATTTATTTTCCACTTTAAGCATCTCTCGGCTTGGTTTTCCCTAAATTATGAAAATGGCATACTATAAAAAACAAAATAATTGTGCGAGAAGTCTTACGTAAAAATGGTTTCGTTGGTATTGTTAACTTGGAATTATTAAACGGCAGAGGAAAATATGCGCAATAAACGTGAAAACACTCATAAAAATTTGTTTCCCTGAAATGGCAAGGAAAATTAAAAAAAACACCACATGTGATATATATTGTAATCTAGTCTTTATTACCTTTTATTTATTACCCGTTTAAACCGTTTTGGATTTAGACGACAGATCATATTTGGATTCACTGTTTTTCCCGTGTGCGCGTCAAGATCTTTAATACTGCAATGTTTTATGTTTTCTCTCATCTAATTTAAAAGTTATTGGGACCGTACAGAGTGCTGGATAGACACAGGAACGAAACTATAAGGGTTCCTTTTTTTGGTTTTACCAACGAAACCCTAAAAATAGGGATGATAAGTTTGGTGATGATCAATTATTAGTAAACAATCTCAAATTTAGCAAATCTCTAGGAACCGTACAGAGTGACAGACAGAAAAAGACAGAAAGAATTAGTGGCGTAATTAAGGAATCCCCTCCGCAACTTTAGGGATTGCGCCCGCTTTGATCTTTTCCTCCATATTTTTGGTCATTCGGGGACAAATGAAATGGAGATGATAAAATAATAATCTTAACGAGGTCCAATGGTTTTCACTTCTATTGACTGTAGTACCATATTTCGACTATAGAAGCTTTAAATTTTGTATTAAATGATATCAGAGCTCCTAACGGGCCAAATGGTAATCAAAATATTTCATAACTTTGCAGCTTAAGATCCATTTACTGCATCGGATTAGAAATAAAAGTGAATTTAATCCCCAGGAACGTGTCCATGATTCAAGGTTTGTTTCCATGCTCACTGCTTGCCTAATATTAAATATTCCCTAAAAATATTAATTTTAATTAATATTTAAAATTTAGTTCTTTTTGTTTTTTTTTGACATGTGACACATTGCTTCTCACTTTGATACGGTTATTTGTAGAGTAGACTGCTCACTTTGATACGGTTATTTGTAGAGTAGACTGCTCACTTTGATACGGTTATTTGTAGAGTAGACTGCTCACTTTGATACGGTTATTTGTAGAGTAGACTGCTCACTTTGATACGGTTATTTGCAGAGTAGGCTGCTTACTTTGATGTACAGCATATTATCTTTTAGTATCTTAGGTATGCACTTATTTGGTTCTTTAGGGAAAAATGGCTGTCATTTTAGAAACGCTATGTATATTTGTAATCTGCATTTCAATATCTTTAAAATCGATACACCGCTCAAAAATAACAAAAAATTAAAAATATTTTGGTTCACTATTGTCACGGCCACCTCATATTTCCAAAATTTGAATTTTTTATATTAACTCCCGGAAATATCTTGGACCCACAAAGAAGTATATTTATATAATTGTTCCTCCTTTTTAGAACCTTTTTTTGTGGGGTAGTGGGGATGGGACATTTTTGGGTATTGTTTTGGTAATTTCAGGGGTAAAATGGCCGCCATTTCAGAAACATATATTATATATCTGTAATCTATACTTTAATACTTTTACAATGATACCCCACTCAAAAATAAAAAAAAAAAATGCGATCAGTTTGCAATTGCTCTCTGATAGAAAAAATTTTGAGTTGTGAAAATCGCAACATTTGTGTCTTGTTTTGGCCAAAAAAAAAAATGTTCAACTGACATACCAAATTTCAAAACTCTTGCTACAATAGGTGGCGGGAGTTGTGATCCAAGGATGTAATGGATAGACGGACCAACTACCAACATTATAAGGGTTTCTAGCATGACTTTGAAACCCTAAAAACAGGAATTAAGGATATTACTACACTAGTATAAGCTTTAAGAGTTGTGACTTTGGCACTCAGATTGGCCAACCTAAATGAGGAAAACAATAAAGCTAGAAGTCTTTGCCTAGATGGCCAGACCTTCTAGAGTTCAAAATCCTGACCTCTCATCCCAAAATCCTGACCTGTCATTGGCTCCCCACCCTTATTTTTCGGATTTTCCCGCGATGTCAAAAGTCACAATTTATAACACACAAACTGTAAATAATCATCAGCAAGTATAACATACTACATAGTAAAAAAATTACACTAATTAAAAAAACTCAACTGATTTCTGAGCTCAAATCATTACCCATCAGCATTACCTACTCCAATTTAAACACTCATTGCACTACTCCCACACAATATGTTTTTTTAAATAATTCATTGTTAAACAACAAAGGAATGTTTGTTGTGTTTTTTTTTTTTTTTTTGTTTTTTTTTTCTCGCCACTATCAGTGTATCCTTCTACAGGTTTTACCAACGAAAACTTAAATAGGATTAATAGAACTTAACTCTAGTCTAACGAATCCCGAATGATTATTATAAAAAATAGTATAGGTTTTTTTTTTGCTTCCGAGTTTATCGAAGGTATCGGAAGCATTGTGTTCACTTTTGAGAACGAAAAACTTTTATGGCTTCGATTTTAAAAATTCCAAGACAGAAACCCATTTCAGACATCAGGGAACATTTTTGGTCTCGTGTCTGTCTGTCTGTCTGTCGAATTTTGAAACGTCCGACGATAACTTAAGTAATTCTTGACCGATTTTGATGAAATTTGGTAGACATGTTCATTTTACCAATGCCCTGGAAGAGTTCGTTGGGCAACATTATCCGTCCAAGCGACCACGCGTAACGCTCACGTGAACGTGAACTTCAAATTTAAAATTAGAATTTCAGGCTAGGGGAAAAAATCAAACTTTTATTCAATGAGACCAACATTTTTTTCAAATACGATTTTTTAGCAATACCAACAGCGACACCGCTATGAAGTCTTAAAGATCGCTAAAACTATTAATAGTTTTTAGACAATAAACAATATAACAATAAAGTAAAATAACAATAATGCTATGTAAATATAACAAGTACATGATAAGATGCGAGGAAGCTATGTGCCACACCAATTGGCAGTTTATTTATAATGTTTTAGTTTAATTAAATTAAAGTTTTAGTTAATTTAGGATGGTGTTATATTGAGTTTTAGATGTTATAATGAGGTCTTTCAATATGACAAATTATTTCTACAACTCAGTTTTCTTTCTTTTTTTTGTAATGTAGAATGTATGTATACAATTATTTCACCTCAACCTTAACTATTTATGTTACAAATAATTTAGAGAAATAATAATTAATTAAATGCGGTTTATGGTCTATCTTTGTTATTATTTTTATTTTTTAATTATTATTTATAAAGACTAGTAGGGCCATTATCTGTTATTAAAATAATAAAATATAATTTGATTTATTTCATATCGTGTCCTTCATTCCAATATTTTTTACTATGATACAGCCACTGATTCTTAGCATGAACCCCATTAGAAACGAGGGGTTAATGCTAGTACAATATAATAATATATTCTTTGTTCTTATGGGTTATTATTATTTTAGAAAGCTGAATGCAGCAGATTATACCTAAGAGGGAAAAAACTAAGTTACTAATGACGGTGCTGGGATCTAGCGGCCATTCAGTTCAACTCTTAGTTCAACAGTCGGTCCACAGATGTCATTACTTGTAACGTAAAACTCAGTTTCTTCTCTTGATCGCACGACAGTCTTTATTGTTTAATGCAAGAGTCCTCATACAACCGTAATCTCTATTAAAAATATAGTTCTGGTCAGCCTGGCTTCCACAATCATGGATATTCGATGGATAGATGAATTACTCAACCGTAGATACATAAACACTTATATACTCAATCCCTAACATTCACGGTATTAACACCGCAAAAGAAACGCCACGAATGTATTGGGAAAGGGGGATCACGTGTACAAGGTATTGTTACAACAATTACACCTTTAGTTTTAGAAATATTTTAATATTTCCAGTGAATAATAATAAAACAAGTAAAAAATAAAACGAGGTATTCCCGCGCCACTGAAATACCTCGTAATTATGTCCTTGCATAACTTCATTACTTCCATTGATCGTGGAGGCTTGTGAGTCTTTTTTTAATCTTTTGAGAGGCATGGTTGATTCACACAATGAAACTTAATAAGACACGCCACAACAAATAATACAAGAAGTTTACAAAATAGACGAATAAATGATGATGTTTAGTGCAAGATGGTAAGAAAAACAAAAAAGAACAAATCTAATATGTTTTACGAAGTGTAAAATTCTTTCTTCCTAAATAATATCCTAGAAGAAGGTTCCTTAGTCACAATAGTCATGAAAAAATTGGTCCGAGACAACTCAGACAAAGTATCTCATATAAGAGTTGATAAAAATGTTATCAAAATAATTGTAAAAATAACTTCATCTCGGCGAGCAATCGAACCCGGCCTCTAACTTTCCACCTTTTCTATTTTATCAGGAACTATATTTTCCCGGGAAAACAGCTTATAACGTTAAATTTGTATTCTTCAGTAGTTGGGTCCATTAAGAAAATAAGAACTCACTTTTGCAAAAAGTGTATTTCATTAAAAAGTGCATCTCAAAATTAATATTTTCAATAACCTACATAACATGTGACCAATACCAATAAATTGTTATTATTTTAGGAAGAAATTACGAGAATCACAAAGAAAAGAAGTTTTTATCTACGATTGATACGTAATATAAAAATTGTATCTCTGTTTAGATTCGTAGAAAGTGATTCTTTACACACCTGTTTTAACTGCGCATGCGTGTCTCATAGTTTTGAAGAATTCCTCTTTTTTCCACTCTAGTGACGAAAAGAAGAAGAATTCTTCAACTTTACACACGATTAGCGAGTTTGTNTTTTTTTTTTTTTTTTTTTTTTTTTTTTTTTTTTTTTTTTTTTTTCAGATGATAATGACACGTTTTTGTCGCAGAACCGACTGGAAACTAATGGGACCACGTAACCTTTTTGAGAAAGCGTCTCTTGACACTGGAAGAATTCACAGATAAATGTAATCGTGGCTCACTTTAGACTAAAACATCTTACCATTTTTTTTTTTTTTTCAGATAATAATGACACGTTGTTGTCGAAGAACCGACTAGAAACCAATGGGACCACGTAACCATTTTGAGAAAGCGTCTCTTGGCACTGGAAGAATTCACAGATAAATGTAATCGTGGTTCTCTCTGTGCCAAAATTTGCTTTTCTCTCGCTTCACCAATCGACTTTTGCTGTTGAGAAAACCACAACCATCTTAACTTCTTGTATCAGCTGTAATTGATGCCGCAATACGTATGTCTGTAGCTGATTCTTCCGCTACATCGAGAACTTAAGCACAAAACAAGGTAAAAATAATTGACCTCTTTGCATTATTCTCTTGAGAACTAATACACACAGTTTGCTTCCAAGAAATCACTCTTCCCCCACTCATTAATGGGTTCCGATTGAAGTGGGTCCGGTTCGTGTCATGATGATGTAATTTGCATCTATGGTTCGAGTAAGGAGCAGGGTGAGGGACACCCCCTACCCTTTGGGGCACTCTTCCCCCACTCATTAATGGGATCCGATTGAAATAGGTACGGTCAGTGTCATGATGATGTAATTTGTATCTATAGTTCAAGGACGGAGCAGGGCGAGGGACACCACCTTTCCTAAGGGGCACTCTTCCCCCCACGCTTTTACGCACGCTTATATAGCTTACTAATGATCACATCATATTCGCTTCGGCGGTACAATATACTAATGTATGATGTGCGAAGTAGCTGAAACTCTCCACCACGGGGCGTAAAAGGGCCTAAAAGATGGCCTAATTGCAAGGTTCGAACAAATGGTTCGTCCTACCTGTTTTAGTAGGAAGTAATAGACTACTACTACTACTACTAGTAAGTGTTAGGAATAAAGAGGGGGAAGTGAATTAGGAGGTAATCAAACCCAGTTAAATTATTTATTTTGATGTTTATAACATGGCATTTTAGTAACAAGTTCTAACATCTAGATAATCTTGCTTAGTCTAAGAAATTTAATATTTCTTTGTGGTATTTTATAAACCCATTAAATTAACAATTAACGTAATTAAACAACACATTAAGTAGCGAAGCCTTTAATAGGAATCCACCTAATAATATAATTATAGTTTTTAATCATCATAATTACACTTATCAGTACAAAACAAAAAAATAATAGTTAGAAATCCAATGATTTAAGTGATTATGACGAATATGAGGAGAATAATACGCCTTCCGAAAAAATTAATTCGGCACAAAATACAACTAACGAATTGATGTCATCTTTATCAAAAGAGAAATACGAGCTTACATACAGGAAGTTTATTATTTTTTTCTCCATTTATTATTAAAATCTAACAATCGTAGATAAAGTAGCGTCGAGCGAAAACGGCATTTTGCATTGCTCGTGTGGTTTTACTACCCTCGCTGTCGCTCGGGTGTAAACTCCACACTCGCATGCAAAGTGCTACTTTCCACACTCGACGCGTAATGTACTATTACATGTTAAATTTTGTAGTAATCGTTACCTTCAAAAATTAATGTCTTGTCCAGAGAATAATTTATAGTTTGCAAAATCAAACATCTAAATAAATTTTGATTCCAGATTCCAGGACTCAACTACTGAAGAATATAATGCTACAAGGAACAATTGATAATTTATAAGTTACATTTGTATTTAAATGGACTATATTTTATAATTTTTAATCAAAATCACCGGAACCGATTCGAGAATTTTATATTTCGATATTTTGGTGGTAGTACCCCCAAAACTTGAACTAAAATTAAAATTTCTCGATTTCACCTCGGGGTATGATTTTTCTGAACACGTATGGCAAATTTCGTCTAAACCGGCCCAGTATACTTTAGACTCCACGAGACAGACAGACATTTTTTAAAAACAATATTTTTGAGGACTCAGTGGACCATAAAACGTGCAAATCCATTAAAATCGAATTTTTGCGCCATCACAAAACTTTCATTTTTTTATGAGAAAGTAAATAGGCTTTCATTGTTTTTTATCAAATATTCAAATTAAAGTGTACCACCCTAATTCTGTAAACGCGTCTCAAAAGATCTAAAAGTATCATTTTATTGCAATATAGCTAATCGCGAATACAATATATAAGTAGGATAGGTCGAATGTTAAAATTAAGTTACAAAAATACATTCTCGCGAGTAGGCCAAGTCACGAACGTTTAAGGATTGACTGTATATACGTGTTCATTACAATTTTCTGCAGGTCAATCCGCAAGAATATAAAGTTATATTTATAGTTATATTAATATANAGCTCAAGTTCCAGAAGCAGTTCGTCGAGTTCTTCTTCCGGAAGTTCGTCGGATTCGAGCTCTGCTAGATCTAAATCCGCTAAACAACGAAAGGTAACCGATTCTACAGCACCAGGTGCTAAGCCCTCTGACAAATCCGCTGACGACAAGAAGAAAGCTGATAAAGCTTCCAAAACCAAACCCAAAGACGATAAAAAGAAAGACGACAAAGATAAGAGTAAGACTAAAGATAAAAGGTCTCCGAAAAGAGACCGTTCTAGAACCGGTTCTCCTAGTAAAAGCGGTAGCAAAAAGAGGAAGGAACGTAGTCCTACACCCAAACCGACCAGAATCCACGTAGGTCGTTTGACTAGAAATGTAACTAAAGACCACATCTACGAGATTTTCTCAGCATTCGGTACTGTCAAATCGGTAGATTTCCCCATGGATAGATTCCATCCAAGAGCAAACAGGTCGTTCTGCTACCTTGAATATCAAACACCTGAGATGGCCGAGAACGCCATGAAGCATATGGACGGAGGACAAATCGACGGGCAAGAAGTTACATGCTCACCTGTTCTAATGCAGAAACCGACTGCCGCAGCAACAAGGAGACGAGCATCACCAGGTAGATTCCGTAGGAGATCACCTCCTAGATTCAGACGTAGATCTCCTCCTAGGAGAAGATCACCACGTCGTAGATCATCCCCACCTCCGGCTCAACGCCCAAGGCACAGGTATTCCCGTTCTTCGTCATCGTCTTCACGATAATACCTTTTTTTTTTTATATATATATATAAAAGCAAATCTTCTCTTGTATTTATTTATTTAGTTTAAGAGATTTCAATTTGTGATAAAATTATTTTAATAAAATCCAACCTTTTTTGCACCTACAATAAGAAAATAAGAGATAGAAAAAAAGTATAGATGAATAATATCGTATTTTGTTATCTAAATGATAGATTAGCTTTTATTACTAAGTAAAATAGTAACTATTTAAATAATAACTTTGTAATAATATAATTATAGTTTTTAATCATCATAATTACACTTATCAGTACAAAACAAAAAAATAATAGTTAGAAATCCAATTGAAATCACGTTTATTTTGACGAGTAATAAATATTATGATAAAATTATGTACGGTTAAGGGAAAAATATATTTAGCAGTTTAGCGTCTATTGGCAGTTGTATAATAAGGAAGTAAATTTTAAGAAAAGTAAGTTAATACGTGTAGTAAGAGCGTATGTAGAGATTTGTGGTATAGATGTAGGTCTCTAGTATGCATACTACAATGATGCAAGTAGACCTACAAGAAATGTTATTCAAGGAGCCTGATGTAGTTATCTATGTAGTAGGTTTGTCTTGAAGGTTCTGGTTGAGGGCTGTGCTTAGTGTTGTAGTGTGCATCTTCAGTAGATTGTAACAATTTCTCCAAGTAACTAATGTATTTTATAGCCATCCTAAAACAATATTACATTGTTTATCACCAGGGTATTTACAATAAATATAATAATAATAATATATATTTCCACATTTCTGATTTTTAATACAATGTTTACAGTCTGTGCCAAACGAGAGTTAGTGCGTTGACAGCGCGGGAAAAACTAGCAAATAGGGTGGGGAGCCAATGAGAGCTCGAAATTTTTCCTTTGGATAACTATAACTATATAAGAAATTGATTGTATGGCTTTATTTTTTCCCCTCAGAGGTTGGCCAATCTGTGTGTCACTCGATTTCCCACGCTGTCAACGCACAACTCTCGTTTGGGACAGACTATATAGTGCATGCGTACGTTATATTAAACTCTACGACCAATTGTGGGTTGAACGGGCATGGTACGTTACGGTTTTGGCCGGTGACGGAACGGTCTAAGGGGTGCAGTCCGTAACAAATATTTTTTTGCATGGGTCGGTACGGTTACGGTCCTAGTATAGTACGTTCTAGTGGGTAAAGGACCTTAAAGGTGAGGGCCCTCATCCCTCAGTAGTTCAAATAAGACTAGATAGAGGGTTATATCATCATATTATAATCTGATTATTATTACCTTATTATTTATTCCAATTTATCTTGTATATAAATTAGAGTAAATAATTTTATTTTAGTTATTAGTAGTAATAATAATAATATATATTTGTATTTACAGCGCAAGCTTCACACAAAGGGGGTTTACAATGGTCTTATAAATATATATACATATATACATATATATA
>KZ651315.1:165196-176583 GCA_001010745.2 Gerris buenoi | reverse complement strand
ACACCTAGCCCCCCCCTCCTAAATCTTAACTGACTTAGAATGTGCTCCCCCCAGACCTAGCCGCTGGATACGCCACTGTTTGTGTTAACATAAATGGAGAGAGTTTATAACGATATTGTTCTTATTGGAAGAAGCAAGTACTGAAAAGGACTGTTAAGAAAATTCCTGAGAATGGCTGATTTAGCGATTTTTTTTGCAAGGTGTGTTCATAGTTGTTATGGAATGAGAAGGGTGAGGGGGACGCAGGAACTACTATCCCTTTCCTTGTCCCTCTGATTTTCCTATATACCTACTTTCGAGTCCTCCCTTACCCCTCTAATCACCCTCACTCTTTCTACACACAGTTTAGTATGTCACTCTCAAGACCTCTCTTTTTTCCCCGGACTACCCCGTTTTTCTCCTATCGCGCTCTTTCACACAGGTTTTGAGTAGCACTCTCACTGAACTCGTTTGTTTACAAAACTTTTTTGATAATATAGATAGATAGATTTGTTTACTTCCTAAAGATCAGGCCTTTCCCATGTATTAACTTACTAGCTTGCGATGATTAGTCTAGAAAAAATATGCATATTCCCCTTTTTCCGAAAAAAAAAAAAGTCATTTTACAGCCATCATTATTATTATTTTACAAATCATCTTACCTACAACACCTTATTTTAGCGTTTCAAAGTATAAGTGATAATTAAAGTGAGGGAACTTTCTTTCAAATATATACGTATATCAAATATACGTATATGACCGCCATTTTAAATCTAAATGGCTGATTGAAAAAAAAAAAATATTTCACAACATTTGTTTATATCATAAGAATAAGCTTGCATCTAAACTTTATGATTTCAGTGTGATATCTACTTGTCAAGTTCTACTAATAAATGGTCCCCATCATTATTTAAGAGGGTGGATCGTAAAAAAATCATATAGCGAGCACCTAAATGTAAAAGGAACCTACATTAACAATGTCATGGTCATAGGTTCAATATGAGATGCTCTAATGGATGAGTCAGTGAGTGGTATATGGGTTTTATATGCATACTTAGAGGCTGCCAGAGTTTAGACAAACATGGTATTAATAATAAGCCTTTAGACTAACAACTTAATCACCCCGATGACTAAACAAAAAATAGTTTTTTTTTTTTTAATTTAGACCTAAATGCAGGTTGACAATTAAGACATCTAATGTATTTGTTGAAATGCGCTCGCGTTACTATTACTTGGCATGTCTTGCTTAGAGATTAGAGATGCGTGTATTTCCAAATTTCATTAACCCTTTTTACCCGTTTTGTTTACTGAAAAGAGTTTGCCCGTTACTATTTATTTAACGAAATGTTTTTAATATGCAGTTTACCTTTGTCGGAGTCGTAGGGCTTCGATTTCCATGACAATTTAGGTTTGCAGGAAATGGATAATTTGACCGTGCTGCAGATTTGATCCATGGATTTCAAAGATAAGTATATTTGCTTTTCGCTGCCTTGGCCATCAATTGTGCTGCCTTGACCATCTCTTGTACTGCCTTGATCATCACTTGTGCTACCTTCAACATACTAAACATAATACCATCCATTTTATTCACTTTAATATATACCATTGAAACATAATCAAACTTAATTTGAAATGGTTCCTGGTAATTTTTTCCTGAAGATATTCAGGACAAAATTAATTCCCCCAAACATGCACGGTCAAAGGTGTTACTTAAGTACACCACATCCAAAGTTATAAATTTAGAAAGGCTAAGAAATATAATGGTAAATTATGAACAGCTAGTGTAGGTTTGTTATAATGCTGTTAGGCAAACAGCTGACCTTCAAGTGAAAAGTACTAATGAAAATCAATATACAGGCCTAGTGAAAAAAAAGCGTTGATAATATAATTCAGAATCACGGGATTATAAGAAATTAAAGAATGATTAGGTTCTGATAGTAAATTTAAATGTTTGGTGAAGGTGTATCATTCAGGGGCAAGTCTTAAGGCCGATTTACACGTATTAAGTTGTTAAGTGATTAACTAAATTTTAAGTGACTTAATTTTTAGTAAGCGTTTACACGTATTCACACTGTTAAGCTGTTTAGTTCACTAATAATGAACGCCGTACAACGTGTTCAAGTCATAAATATTGTCTTAAAAATTATTTTAAATGAGATATTGGACGAAATAAAGTATATATTTGTAAATAATATATCATTTTTGTCGAAAAAAAACCTTTTTAAATAATATATAAACAAAGATCTGCAAATCTAAAAGCGAGGTTCCGCCAAACTGTGGATTTAACTAAATTGCGCATGTCCAATGATTAGCCACGCCCACCTACTAAACAGAAAAATAGAAAAATATCTATTCTACTTGTTTAGTTGGACGCTAAATTTTAACTTACAACTTATTACTAAATCCACTGTTTACATGCATTAAGTCACTTAAAATTTTTATTTAAAATTTAGTTACCTAATCACTTAACTACTTGATACTAGTAAATCGGCCTTTAGGAAAGCGAAGCGAGTTAACTAGCAGAACACCCATGCATTGCGGGCAATGCAAACCGAACAAAATTATGAATTTTTTAAATCTGAACTCGTGCAATTTAAAAACCCAGGTTTAAGAGATGTAAGAATATATTTAATATTTTAATATGCCGTTAAAGTAGAGGTAACAACTCTATTTACGATACCCCTAATATAGTCTCCAGTTGTTGTTTAAACTTTTGTCACCTTGTTGTTGTTTACAAACTAAATATTTTATTCTACGTGAAATTAAATGTTTTTATATTTAAATATAATTTAAATCAAATTATAATTATTATTAACTACGGTAAACAGTCAGAGAAAAACAAGCTCCAGCGCCGGGGTTTAAACCCGGGCCTCTGTATTTCCAGTACAATGCTCTTGTTCAAACCCCGGCGCTGGAGCTTGTTTTTCTCTGCCTGTTTCCCGTAGTTAATAATAATTATAATTNTTATTATTAACTACGGGAAACAGTCAGAGAAATTAAATTAAAATTTAATCATTCTGTAGTATGAATACTACCAAAATCGTAAAAATGAATATTTAAATATAGTATACATTTAGAATCTTCGCTTCTATATGAATACAATATATGTACGTGGGTAGGTTGAAAAGTAATGCACACATGCTTGTAGAACGCGAACGAAATGACCTACAGAAGCGCGCATGGCGGCATTTGTTAGAGGCACTCCCCCTCTATACGCACGCGCAATTTGAAGGCGTTATGTTCATCCAGTGTATTTTGAGAAGCAATGTACGGAGACGTGTTCTAGTGCTATGTAAACGCGAGTTGAACTGAGTGCTGTTATCGAACTTTTTAACAGCTGAAAAAGTGACTCCTACTGAGAGTTATTGTCGTTTAAAGGTTATTTATGGTGAGGATGCTGTTGATGGGCCTACTGTAAATCAATGGCTACTAAAATTTTGTGCTTGCGGGCCTGGAAAAGCCATACATGTTGATGAACCACGCAGCGGACGTCCGGTAACTGCAACAGACGCAAGGGATCACAAACTCGTCGACGATTTGATTCAAAATGACCGACGAATCACTCATTAGAGTATCACAAACCATATTGGAATATCTAAGGAACGTGTCGGCTTCTTTTTGTCAAATAATTTTGAATCATATCGTCAACGAGTTTGCGATGTTTATCGTCTGTTTCAATGATTGGACGTCCACTGTGTGGTTATTTAACATTTATGGCTTTTCCTGGCTCTCAAGAACGAAATTTGACTACACATCGATTTACAGTTGACCTATCAACAGCATCGTCACCATAAAAAACCTATAAACTATGATACATTTTAGTAGAAATCACTTTTTCAGCAGTTAAAAATTCGATAACATCGCGTTTACATAGCACTAGAACACGTCTCCATACTTTTGCTGCTCAAAATACACTGGATGAACCTAACGCCTTCAAATTGCGCATGCGTATAGAGGGAGAGTGTCTCTGAGGGAGAGTGTCACTTCTGTAGGTCATTTCGATCGCGTTCTACAATCATGAGTGCATTACTTTTCAGCCTACCCACGTAGATATAGTTTATAAGTGATATGCCTAGTGATAAGAAAACAGCGAGTGGGATTAGAGATAAATTATTTTCGTGAAACTATCGCACCCCATCATTTCTTAATTTAACAGTGGCAGGATGAAATAATTTAATTTCCCAGAACTAAACAACAATCCTAATTTGCATTTAACAACGTGCTATTTCAACAAGATATAATTGACGTGGGAAAAAGTATTGACACTAACAATGATGACTTATATTGTTTTATTTGATATGGACTTCAGACAATTTATATCATTAAGTCACTTATTCGTATGTGACTTACAAATTAAACTTTTAATGAAATTAAAATTTTAAATTCATAATAATTTTAAATTGGACGTTAATGAAGATTTTCCTTTAATTCTTTTAAATTAGTTTCAGTTTAAAGAAACCAAGTTTAATACTGTTACTGTTTAATACTGTTAGTTTTAAACAAAAATAGAATTAAATTATAAGTGCTTTATGAGTTTTATTGTGCAAATTTATGGTAATTATAATTATTTAATGCGATATGAGGAAGTAATTGTAGAAGTACTACAGTAATTAATAATGTTATAGGTACTATATATTTACATATTCATATACATTTTTTGTGTCATAAAATTATATATTGGACATTCTTTTCTCTTCTCTACAGCGATGCCTACACCTATTCTATCAACATATGCGATTTTGGTATCAGTTATGAACCATGAGCTAAAAATTAAGGTGATTATTTATCTAGGGTAAATCCTACCTGCTTAAAATTATGTAGTGGAAGATAATTTTGTAATACATAGTAAATTGAAGAGATCCTGTTTTATTTAGAGTGCGCCCTTAACTTTTTATTTGATCCTTGTCAATCAAGATAATCCCAATTATTATCTGTAGGACATGGTGTTTTACTATTGGATTATAGATGAGCCATAATACCTAGGAAATATCAGACTGCCAAATGAATTAAATTCATGCCAGCAAGGTATAGTAAAAATACAGGCTCTGGCAAGACCTTATTTCTGGTGGCGTGGCCTACATAAACAGTTAGAGAATAGTGAAATGTGCTGTAACTATCGTCAGACGCCAGTCAATCAGTTCATCGACGGCATTTCACATCTTCTGATATCAGACCTAAGGGAACTTCTTATAAAGATAAATCAAGAAGATTTGGTCTGACACTAGTGATTAAATATTATTCTCAATTTTTTTTTCTCTTATCTGATAAATAAATAAAATCATAAAAACTTAAAATCATAAAAAAACCGAATTCGATTTTAAAACTAACCTCATTTGAAATCTACCAAACTAAATGAGGTATATAGGGGAGTCTCCTTTAGTTTGGTACCCCCCTAAGAAAAAGAAATTATCTAGTAGGGTGGTACTATTCAAAAAGAGGCGTATAGGGGTGCCTACACTGTTTAGTACCCCTTAAGAAAAAGGAATAATCTTATAGGGTGGTACAATATTGAAAGAGGAGTACCTGAGCGCCTTTTTCACTTTGGTACTATCCAAGATCAAATTTCGCTGCTAAGCTAAATGTATTTGGTAGAGTTTTGTATTAGTGTAAAATCATTTATTTAATTTAATTAACTTAGGACAGGAATCATAGTAGAAAATTGTGAAGCACTTTATTGTTATAGACAAAAGGAGTGGAGTATATGTGTATTATCATTTCCTGGGATTGTTTATTTCTATTTATAGAATGACAAAATAGTCATTGTCAGTTAAATTTTATTTGGTTGACAGAAAAAATAAAAGAGATGTCCACAGAGAAATGAAAATAAATTGAGTTTTAGAGGTACTGAAAGGTATACATTTCCGAAGAGAATTTCTGTTTAATGATGAGAGGGAGTTTTTCCAATGGTTGCAAGGTAAGTGGTAAGTTACTAAACTAAAAGAGTGCCGATAAATAAATCCGGGAATCATTTAATACCTGACCTTTTTTTGGTTGGGAATCCATTTAGCCAATAAGTAAAGATTAGGAATCAATTCGAAATCTCCCGATCCAACATGCCATAATCCTTTGCAAATCCATCGAGGGCTACAAGAGTGCCATTCGTTTATTTTGCGCTAAAAACGTGACCTTTCAGCCAAAAGAGGAAAAGGCCTACAGAGTGGTAATCAATACCTACATCACTACAGAATAAAGAATGAACTTAATACACTAAAATTTAAAGTGTGGAAAGAAACCTTTCTGTAAGAGTTATTAAAAAAAATCAACAAGCCTCACCATACAACTGCAGAAGCATCTGTCCATCTTTTTATCAACAGAGAGACCTCAAAAGAAATAAGGTCCATCTCAGAGCTGTAGTCCAACCAACCAGATCAAGCCGACCGTGTAGTCATCGGCGTTACATACGCCACTGTCACTTTAGGCCTTCCAGTCCACATTCCAATCCAATTCCAACATTCTAACTCCATCCTATTATATTTTAGTAGCCCTTCAAACATTCCTTCATGAGTTTAGTGCCATTATTAACCCTCTTGTTACAGCTCTCACAACATTCACCTTCTTCAGGCTCTGCTTCCTGCCGTTCTACCTAGTGAATCCTCTAACATAGCGTCCTCTGACAATCGTTCTTTGGAATGCTAATGATGCCACCCTTTACGGGAAGGAACTAGATATTTTGCTTCAAGACAGAAGGATTGACAACACTGAAACACATTTTACCACTCGTTCGCATTTACCCATACAAAATTACACAACACACAGAACAGGTTATGCAGATAACACAGTATGGGGGGGAAGGGGGGGGGGTAGTGCTATCCGAATGCGGAATTATATCTCCTACTATCTTTGTCTAAACCAACTTGCATGAACTCTATTCAGATTACATCCTTATACTTCAACTTTTTACCATTTAATTTCACGATTTTCTCAATACATATTGACCTCCAAACTATCCTTTTTCCCAAAAATTCTTGCATTCCATATTCGGATCCTTAGGTTACAAATCCATTACGAAAAGACGAGCTAGGTCCCTCTGGAAACAAACTAGATATCCATCAGACAAACGGACTTAGAGTTAGTAGAAAACAGACTAAGGGTAAGTGTCCATCTGAGACTAAATCTCGAGAGCTAGTCTCGAGATTAGTCTCAGAACCTTATCCACTTGAGAGCAACATCAGCCTCTCTCGAGTCTCAGAGAGTCGGCGAGTCTCCGAGACTAGTCTCAGCCCCATGTGCACTAGCGATTTCGATCTCGAGAGCGAGTCTCGATACTAAAAAGTCTCAGATGGACACTTACCCTAAGATACTAAGACAAATGTAGAACTATTACACAAAGACAGTTCTCTTTGTAATGCGAACAGAAGAATCTTTTCCAAAAAATCAATCCCTTAACCTATTCTAAATCCTGAACTCCAGGACATGGTCAGAAACTGATAAGGTTGAAGTTTTTACCCAACACCTTACTAAGCATTTCTTAAGTTATTAATTACAATTATTAAGTATACTTTTTAATTGCTACAACTCAAAGATATTATTTTCCTGTCTGATATTAATAGTGAATTAGTCCTTGACAAACTAGGTTCAAATATAAACACGCAAATCACAAGATTGGAAATTTTAGATTCATAACATAGATTCGTAAACATAAAAGTAATACCTGAAAAGGAATATCCTGTTAGTTTAAGCAACAAAGATATACGGTTGGACTAGCCTATATGGGGCATCATGTATAGAAATGCAAAAACTAACAAATATAATGCATACCATAATTAAAGTGTTTCCTGTATATTGATATAAATTGCATTATTTATGTATTCTTTTTCATTTCATATACTCTCTTGAAAAACCAGATACGCTAAGCCCAGGTAATCTACAACAGATACGCCACAGATTCCCAAAATCGACCTGCATACAGCTGTGTCTCAAAATAGAGGACTGAAGATGGAAATTGTATTAAGGGAAAACTTATGAAATGAAGAAGAATCCATAATTGGTGCATTTTTTTTTATCAATATATAGAAAAGACTTTAATTATATGTGCCAGTTTTTTTCATTTCTATACATGATACCCCGTATAGGCTAGTTCAACCAGATATACACTTAAATATTATAATAAGTTTAAAATATACTTAATAGATAACAACTTTATTCCGCTAAAAAAAGTCCGTCTAAAAATTACCATACCATCTTAGACAAATAAATTAACCTGGAAACTGTTAAACTTAGAATTACGAACCTAACCCACCTAGATGAACTGAATACCCAAAAAAGCTCAAGTCCCAATAAGACCCCTAGTATAAATTATAAATTCCACTAATTCCAAACCAGCGAAACAGTTGAGTTAAAGCCCATAAAGGTAATTAAATTGAATTAATAATATGATACTCAATGGATTAAATAAATGAATATAACATAATTTAATTACGTGGAATGTCATTTAACAATTAATATTAGAAGAAACATGCAAAAGAAACTATTACTTTTTTATTTTTTTAATCGGTAAAAATCGTTAAAAGTATGACAGAGAAATTTTAAATATTGACTATTAGAAGGTACGTGAACGAGGGATCTATTGGGAACTGCTTGATATTAGAGTAAGTGTAATTGCCTTCCAATAATACTTTATTAAAAATTGTTTGACCCGTGTTGAAAAAAGTTGTGCAACCTACTCATTTTAAATTTAAAATGATTTGAGAAATGTTCATATAAGACTTACGGGATGCCTGGATGTAGATTCCATGAGATACAGCGAGTGACTACTGTTGTACAAGTGAGACTATCGATGTCTTTATTAATTCCGACGATATATTTTGTTTGAACAAGGAGAAAAATAAACTGTGACACCTGCTGAGCTGGGGACCATTGTCTAATACCGCCAGTGTAACCGTGTAACAGTCACTTCTTCCCTCCCACTATCAATTCAAGTTAATCCGTTTACACCACTTTTTTTGGAATAGCACTTGCAATTTCCAATGCTTACTGGGGCTGTCAAGAATAAGGGTGTTTCTATTAGAATCAGGGCTAATACATCATTCATTTCATATCTAAGAACATAATAATCTCCAAATCGTAGTTTGGAGTCTATATATCTTTAATTTTTAAGGGGGCAATAGTACATTACGCGTCTGCGGTGTAGAAAGTAGCATTTTGCATGCGAGTGTGGAGTTTGTACCCGAGCGACAGCGAGGGTAGTAAAACCACAGTACGAGTTAATCAAAATGCAGTTTTCGCACGAGTTGCGTACCGTACTTTATCTACGATTGTGAATTTTAATAAAAAAATAAACAGGTTAAGTGTGTGCTAGTCAGCACACAACAAGGGTCCGAAGGCCACACTGTACAGTTAAATAGTACCCTATTTATGGTGTTTTTAAAATGCTAAAAAGCGTACTTTGAAATATTTTATGGGTCTGATATTTTCAAAACACATAAACAAACTTCTGATGGTGTATTTTATTGCCACTAAACCGGACTGTTAACATATAAATACATTCAAAAGCCCATAATTATAAAAAAACGTATTTTGCCAATAAAATTTTTTTTTTTTTTTTTCGAAATTTCCAAAAAGTGGTATCTTTACTTTTGGTCGAAGAATGTTCAGGAATTTTTTCAGATTTTTTGCACTTCACATAAGCGAGATAGAGGGGGGGGGGGACACGTTTCACACCCACTTCAAACGTGCCTACGCTCGCCCTATCAAAGTTATAACCAAAGAATTATATATTTTTGTAATCAGCTCGACGTACCCTTTAATATGATACCCCTCACGATGTCGAAAAAAAAAAAAAAAAAATTAACCCTTAAGTTTTTTTACCCTAAATTTTTTGAAAAATATTTTTTTTAATTCGCTATATTTTTAGCATGTGTGGGTAGGTACAAGACATATACATGTCAAATTTCAAAGTCATCGGACGAAAGGTGTAGCCGTGAGAGCATGCGACGGACGGACAGACAGACAGACACACGCGCGAAAATATAAGGGTCCTTAGTTTTTGCCTCCCTAAAAATACGGAAAAAATGTAATAAACTTCCTATATGTAAGTTCGTATTTCACTTTTGATAAAGATGACATTAATTCATTGAATTAATTATTTCAGGAGGCGTATTATTCTTCTCATTTTCGTCATAATCGCAATCACATTGTTTTTAACTAAAAACTTTATTTAAACGGTTACTTTAATTTAACAAACAGCAAATTAGTTTTGTTAAAATGTAAACAAACTCGCTAATCGTGCGTTGAGGTAGAGAATTCCTCTTTTTTCAGCTCTAGGGCGGGATTATGTAACGCGCACGCGCATACGCAATGAATGCAGCAACGGAAATAATCACTTTCCACGCATCTAAACAGAGATATAATGTTTATATTTCGTATCAATCGTAGATAAACTTTTTTTAACTTTTCGGATTTTTCCAGTCTGTTCGGGCCAATTTCCGACTAAACGCAAGAAAAAGCTGAGTCTCCAGAACTCTAGATGGTCTAGTAGTACCCAAACATTTTAATTAGTGAGTCTGTGGCATTTAGTTATAGAGGTCAACCTAATTTTGTTAGGTTATGTTTTTATACATTTTTTTTAAATAAAATAGTTAATAACTTTGGTTTTACTCAATACTTTTCGATGACACTAAGACCAAAATATGCGCGATGTGTTTGCGCTCAACTCTGAAAAAAAATGAATCGATTTCGTTTAGCCAGTTTTGCGCCTATAAAGTCGGACTTTAATTTTATATCTATCGATGGAGACTTCTCCGCAACATCCATTGCTTGAATTTCAATCACAAGATTTTTCAATCATTGCAAATTTCAATTAAACATACTCGAAAATAGTTAAGGCCGGATTTGGTTTTTGGAATGTATAAAATAAAAAAGTATCAAAAAAAAATTTCAATTCTGACCAATGTACAGACAAAGATCTTTAATTTTATATAAATCCATAATACATACATACCAAATAGCATCTCAATCCCTTTAAATTAACCTCTAAAGCGTCGAATAGTGGGCGAAAAAACATAAAATTAAATTTAACTACGAAATAACTAAAAACGTTGAAAGTTTACACCTTTTTAAATATGTTGATTCTTAAATAATAAGTTGATGGATTATTAAGGTGTAGTTGTTGTATAAAAACACTAAATCTTCATTTAGAGACGTTTCGACCCTCTTATAGGGTCATTATCAATCTTTAATATCTAAAATAACAACAAACAATAATTATAAGTTAATTAATAATGCAAAAACATTCTAAACATTTTTTTAAAAAATTATTTTTTATAAGACTGTCACAATACAAAACGCAATTAACAATATTATTTAATTTTGATAAAATTACTAAAATTCAACATTTTTAATTTATAAATTAACAAAATTTTTAATGAATAAAAAAAAATAGGGTTTAAGTGTTTATACCAGTATTTATT
>KZ651315.1:113475-135347 GCA_001010745.2 Gerris buenoi | reverse complement strand
TGCCCACGGGAAGAAAAGTCCAAAATAATTAACTTTAATCGTTAATGGTAGTTTTTAATTATGATTATTTAATTTTTAACGTTAACAAATTTTAACCTATTTTTAAATAGAATAGTCATTAGGAGTTAAGGAGTATTGTGTTTTTGAGTTATATAACTGTAAAAGTACTGGACATAAGATGCATTTTCTTTAAAATCGTAGGGTTTTTACCAGGTATGACAAATCACCATCAGTGGCGGCGGTAAGATATTGCGGGCCCCCCCCGCAAACTTTTAGGGGGAGGGGGCCCTTCTATTTCCCTTCCAGGAGCCCACAGGGGCCCCCAGTTCAGATTTTTGTTAACAAAGAGTCCGCCTTACATTTATTATTTACAATTAAATAATTATGTACAATACTAAGATTACAAGTACAAAAAATAATTATGCCCTTCTCCTTCTCGAATTGCTTGGTATAACGCCGTAGAAACTCCTCTCTGTTCTCCCTAGAATGGCTATTCTATGTAAAAATAGGTTAAAATTTGTTATCGTTAAAAATTAACTACATAATTATATTTTTATAAACTACCATTAACGATTAAAGTTTAATTTTATTTTGGAATTTTATTACATGGGCATTTTTTCCGTGGGTGTTTTTTTCGTGGGCATTTTTCCGTGATTCTATTGAACTACGCCTCTTTCATGATAAGTCGCCATAACACATTAGAGAAAAACACATTTGAGCATCTTGTTATTGTTGCATATCATATATATTTCATAGCAACATCATTATTATTTTATAATAAATTAATTATTGATTTTTTATTTTTTATTTTAGAACTACTATTTAACTCATATAGACAATTCTGTAAAAAACACTCTGACAATAGGATATGAAAGTCCCGCTGAATTTGAAGGCGACATTTTCTTTTTGTAAGTACTACTCAAACAACAACGTAGTTCTGTTAAACATGGCATTATTGTGTATCGTGTCATCATGTTTTTATAATATACATAATAATATTATATATAATATTGTTTATTTAATGTTTTTTCAGTGGAACTGTTGTGAAGTCATTTGACACATTTTGGAGAGTCCAATCCGATCCTATTTCTATTGTGAAAAGGGATGCTGAAGAAGGAGACAACACTGGTGGGACATCAGGAGAGTTTGTTCCCTACTTTGAGAGTGTAAGTCTGTAAAAAAAATACCTTCAACAATGTTTTTGACTTTTTTTTACATTTTTTGAAAAATGGTATAAGGAGATAGGACTCTCAGTCAACCCATCCTAGACTGAGATGATAATAAAACTCCAAAACTATTTAGTCAGGAGCTCATATTGGCAAAAGAGGTGAAATGATATTAATATACCAAAATTATCCTGGAAATTGCATTTAGGGAAGTAGCAAATAGGGCATTGATTGGAATGGAGGGCTACAGGCTGTCGAAAATGCTACTACCGGACCTAGATATAAGGAAATCCTGATATATTAGGTTTGTCCCTGTTCCAACCACACTTAAAACTAGTTTGAAACTGTCCGATGCATGCGCATTAGCAACAGGAGTTCAATTTTGGTCCGATTCGCATGCGTTGGACAGTTTCTAACTTTTTTGAAGTGTGGTTGGAACAAACCTATAATTTATTACTTTTGTGTTATTATGGGTTTTTTCAAAAATTAAATGAATGAACTAAAATATCATGGTATAAAATATCATTTAAATATCCCCCCCCCCCTTACTACTACTACTACTACTACTACTACATTGTTAGGGTCCAATCAACTGACATATATTACCATGGATATGTGTTGATAAAAAGTTGTATTTATAAATATGTTATTATTTTTCTGTTTGCAGGAAATGTATGATGGTTGCGGAGTTGACAGGAAATGTATAGGATCGGATCCTAACTGTATCTATAATAGAAATTGTTTGGCCCTTGTTACCGTGCGATCTAGAGGCAAATACGAATTTGAAATGTTCTCTAAAAATGAAAACAGTAAATATGTGGCTGTTGGGCTCTCAAATGATATGGTTATGGTAAGTATTAGAAATTATGATTGTGTTAATATAATTTTTAATTACATTTAACATAAAAACACATTGTGATCACACACAAAAAAGGAATTGATTTTATTTTCACTAACATTATAAGACCAGATGACATAGTAATTACAACCATAGAAACATGCTCGTATAAATTACAAACAGTGTTGTACTTATTCTGACAGTATTTTGTCTTTTATTTATAAAACATAGCCAAGACTTTTGTCAGGTATGACTTATTAAGTAATTGTTCATAAAAGATAAATTATTATATATGTACTATGTACGTACATGAAGGTGCTATACTAAACAAGTAACTGCATTCTGCACTCAAGAGGGTCTCTAGTACCCTATGTAACTGTGGTGCAGTAAGTAGCCATCATATTTGGACAACACGTGGTATACCAACGTCAAAAATAGTTATAAAAAATAATACTCACAACTAATTATTGATGCTTAAATCTATTCTCAAACTCTCAAGCATTGGAATGTCGTGGAAGCATCAAAAACTATATTAATTTGAATCATCCACTTGAATTCATTAAATTAATAATGATAATAATAATAACTTTTAACTAATATGATCTTGGTGTTTTCTACAAGGGTGGAGATGGAGACAGTGTACTTGAGTGCGTTGTGACGGGCCAAGCAGATCAACCTATTAAAGCATATCGTTCATTTAATTTGCCAAACAAAAAGCAAAACGAAAGGTTAATTGTAAGTATTTTTTTATATATATTTTGTTTTTTCATATAATTTAACTACCTTGGCATGATTAAAATGTTAAGAGAAGTTTATCTTGTCTCTTATTTATATTCAAGTATTGTTAAAAACATAAGTTGAATAATGATAAAAAAATTATTTTTTAGAGCGTATTGTCATTAATAGAAGCATTCAAATATTGAAAATATTAATAAAAATTTATAGCTTCTTCCATCCCTTACTACCATTTCATCTAAACATTAAAAAAATATATATATCAGGAAAAAAATATAATCATAAATAAAAATACAATTTAATGAAGAATGCAAAAAAAGGAGATTTTTAATTCTCACAGTAATAAGAGTCGATCACAGTATTTGTCTCTAAAAATATAAAAAGTGTGGGGCACGATAAACTTTTTTGTCATTTGTTAGAATTCTGTTTTCTGGGTATTTACATTTAATGTTTCAACTTAACAAGGTAATTCATAGGATAGAGCCAAAGAAGTACTTAGATTCAAGCAAGCGGAAGCGTTTGTTTGGGGTTTTGTAAAGAAAGCGCCTAATGCCTTTATTTTTAGTTACATTCATATATACTGTGATAGCTCGTATAACTGTGGCCATTAATAAAGAAAGTTTCTCCTTATTAGTACTTGCTTTATAAAAGCGCGTTTTAATTTAATTTAATTTTTATTTATTTATTTTTTCAAAAAAATAATATTATTTTCAACTTTTTAGTCTTCGTAATATTGAATCTTGTAATCTATTTTAACCTAATTTGGCTAGATTAAGAAAAAAATAAATATTACTTTTAAAGTCAAAATTTATCCACATAAATTTGGAAATTTAATGATTTATCAGCTAATACAAACAATTTTGTAAAGCCAATGAATGATTGTTAAATTGTCATTCAGATTCCAGATCATGTACTTTTTGCCAAATTTCAGATTTTGAAGTGGGTCAAACATAGATTACAAGATTTGTCCCTGACAGACAAGTTAAGCTAATTCAATGTAAGGTTTATGATTTACATTTTTTAGCACCTCTGCAGATACTATTTCTAATGATAGCTAATGTGCCTAGATTAATTTAATGTATTTCCTATTTAAGGATCAAGTTGGATTTCAACTTATAGAGGGCAAACATGAGAACGGAATAATTTATTGTAAAGTTCATCACGATACTATCTTTGAAATCGACGACAGAACCTATAACCTGGATAGAAATGCTTACTATTTGTTACTGGCAGTTGGAAGTAAATTAAGAGGTAATTATTCTAGCACTATAACCGTATTTAACAGTACAGGATTATATATTTATGGGGTGGAAAAGTTTACTTGATTCAATTTCTAATACACTAAGTCCAGGAAATAAGAAAGTGTAGAATATAATAAAACTTTGTGTACAACAAGGATAGAGCCAAATTCTTGAAAGAGAACAAATTTATCAGAAGGTATAGCTTATATTGATTTAGGATGGTAATTATTCAAAATTATAGATGAATTTGGCGGGGAGGATCTGTATAATTTTGTTCGACAAATTGGTTGCACTAATTTGCCAGATATTTTTCAAAATGTATTTTTATCTTATGTGCATAATACCCCCATCATAAAGAAATTTTATGGCGAAAAAATGAAATTTTTCTGATGAAGTTAAATCCAACAACAACAGAACAAACGTCTAACATCAATAACAGAAATTATATGAGATTTAAGACTTTCTAGATCAATTAATGATTCAGATACTACAAGAAAATCATCTACCTATTCCAAAATAAATAATGTTGATCCCTTTACATATAAACAATATTAACAAGGATCTTTTTGTGATCTCAAAAATCATATTTTTATAAATATATCACTGACAAAATCATTCCATGCTTTTGCACTATGTTTAAGACTGTACCGGACATTTATTAATTTACAACACTTTTATGTCACTACACTTAAGCCCATTGGAAGACTCCAGTCGGAGCCTTCCAGTTAATATATACATAACCAAAAGTGCTAGGCATTAAGTAGTATTTTTTTATTGTGTTTTTTTTTTTTTTGTGTAAACTTATGCCAATGAAATATAACACTATATAGGATAATACAGGCGAGAAGTTTTGTTTTTGAATTAATTCCTGAACCTTACATTATTAAAGTGCATTTTGAGTGTTAAATAAGTGCTAGTTGAGATATAAATACAAACCTGATAGATGTATCAGAAGTAAAATGCACTTCCATTCAATCCAGGGCCAGTCTATGCAGTCTTTCTTTCATTGTCTAAATACAGTAGAACCTTGATAAGAAGTGTCGCAAGGGGATTAGGGAAACAGTCTTGTTATCGAGGTGCTCTTTTTGTTGAGGGTCGTGTTATCAAGGTTGTTTTGGCTATCAGTCGTGTTATAGAGGTTAATAGAATGTTGGGAGGGGGGTGGGGTGGTGTTTTCAAGTCTTGACTTGTTCAAGGTCAACCTATTCCTGCATAGAGTCACGTTATAAAGGTTGATTTCTCAAAACTATTTGTTATAGAGCTTCTGAGTTACATTGTGAATTGGAACAAATTCGTGTTATTGAGGTTGTTTGGATAATAATAGTCGCGTTATAGAGGTTAATTTAACATTACGTGTAATGGCATTCTCAAGGGGATTTGAAAATTCCACTTGTAATTGAGGTTTTTGTGTTATTGAGTGTCGTATAAGCGAGGTTCTACTGTATATACAACTATAGCACTCTTGGAGGGGGGGGGAGGTCTCGAGATATTCCTAACCTTGTTTAGCTCATAGTTTAGTATATATCTTTCTCACTGGACTTGTTTGTTTATTTACTAAATTTTTTAAATAATATAGAAAGTTAAATACTATCTAACCTGCATATGAACATCTAGCATATAAGGGATTATTAACCTAATATTTAAAATAATACAGAGGGTAAAATGTGGCTGGAAATGTGGCTAGTATAGATTTATTACCTCCACATACCTTGTATGTGTAATCAATCAGAGGATGTGGCACAAGACTCACCCTTTTTTGTTACCTCACTAATTAATTTTTTTNTTTTTTTTACCTATTATAGAGAATAGTGTTGGTTATCACGACATCATTTTTACAAGATCAGAGTATGAAAGTAAACTTGATGACCTTAAACCTCCAAAGAAGATGAACGAAATTTACACCGGTTGCAATTCTCTAAAAAATTGTTTTGGTGTGCCAAATGGCTGCATTGATCAACAAGACTGTCAAGCTGTGGTTTCTATTTTGGTTCAAGGATCTAACTACGAATTTGAATTACTTGGAAGGACAACTGGCTACATCGGAGTCGGGCTGTCAGAAGATCCTAAAATGGTTAAAACAATTATTTTAATTTAATTTTGTCATTTACGTCTTTGTACTGTTCATATACTCATATAATTAAACATAATGTTTAATGCGAGAGATTTTTAATTATCGTAAATAGTCCATTGTCTTACAAACAAAATGATGAATTTTGATACATATAGGAGTTCTATGGCTATCGTGACATGTCAGTCAGAATTTAGCACTTTAGAATTAGTAAATTCTATTATCTGATATTTATAAACCAACGAATACAGCACAGTTTGTAAGATTTTTTGTTGCACACGAGGACCAATCGTACAAAAGCATATTAGACTTTTTTTTTCAACTCTTTGAAAGATTTCATTTATCTCTAATTATAATTTAATATTTTACCCAACTTGGAACTAGGGAATGAAAATATTCCAAATACTGTAATACATATTACTATATTTCTCAATACATTTAGCGTATTCCAGACGTTACAGGTATGGTAATAGTCTTCCTTTCTTACATCGGTTCTATTGAGCTTATTACAGAAGGCTGTGGTGAAACAGAACCCCCGAGTTATTTTATTTATTTCTATTTCATAGTTTGTTAATTTTGCAGGGAGGCGACAGTGTTACCGCTTGTCTAAAAGATCCTGAAAATCCCAACGGTATTAAGCTCTACAGCTCTTGGAACGCTCCTAATGTTAAAGCAAATACAAATGAAGGCGTTGTAAGTTTACTTCTTATTGTAACTTTTAATACTCGAAACTATATTTAAGTTATATAATATTAATTTATCGTCGTTATCTTTTAGATCCAAGATGCAGTTAACCTTTTGAACAGTAGCTTCAAAAACGGTGAAATATACTGTAAAT
This sequence comes from Gerris buenoi, assembly GCA_001010745.2. Lineage (NCBI taxonomy): Eukaryota > Metazoa > Arthropoda > Insecta > Hemiptera > Gerridae > Gerris > Gerris buenoi. Next base: position 128,461 of record KZ651315.1, on the reverse strand, counting down.
TCAATTGGAAAGAAAAGACTACCGTCAAGGGAAAAACTTTCGACTTGAGAACAAACGAATACTTCATTCTCCTTGCTGCAGGCTCACAAACTAATGGTTAATTTCAATCTTAATTATATAAGTTATAATCAGTATTAAAATAACTTCCCTACAAAACTCGCTATGTGAACTTTTTATGTGGTTAGTTCTGGATTTCTATTCTGAGAGTATTGATAAAGAAAGTAAATATCGCCGTTTCTAAAATGCGTGGAAAAAATCAGCTGTGTGCCGAGAAGAGGAAACACTGACACATGGCTGGAAATCAGCGATAAAAGATAACGGTTTATTGTTTACGTGAGAAAGTGTGGGATTGGTTGCTGAGCAACATCTAGTTTTTCAGGGGCAAAAAATAATTGCTATTAACTTTAATAGTTGATAGGAATGATTTTTTTTTTTTAAGTTTTATACTTAACTTCAGCTCCACATTCTAATCTCTTGTGTTTACTTATTTAAGCTATCGCAATTTTCCTTAAAAAATCCTTGTTTAATTACCTTTAAAAATAACTTGTTTTGCCCTAATTTTATACTCATTTGCTGTGGTTAACAGGTTATATATTAAACTAAAACATTTACTCACTATTTGGTTTAAGAACCTATTAAAAAAAAATCCTACTGTAATAATATTATAACCAACACAATTAAAAAAATAGATAACATACAAATAAAATTGTACCTTAACCCATTCAGTGCGGATGAATCCACTGTGGATTCATGCTGGTCTAAGGCTTGTGACGGATGAATCCACAGTGGATCCAAGCCCCCTCCTTTCATCCCTCAGTAGCTCTATTCTCCGTGCCTTGAGTAGAACCATCTTGCAAGGCTCCGTCACCCGCAGACGTTTGCATCCACAGGGGATCATTTTTTTTTTTTTTTTTTAATTAACTTTTAAAGATTCTATACCGTCACTAAGGTAGGTTCATAAATTAGATTACGCAATCAATGGGTTAAGGCCCAATGCACACAGAGTAGGTAAAGGCTGGGGGGTTTAAGAAACCATTTGGGGATAATGCTCACCATTTGGGCGTTGAAGTTTTACTGTACTCAAGTAAAATTTTGAAGTAGGTGTGTTTATGCGGAAACAAACATATATATTTCTATTTAACCCTATGTACAACAAACTATATTATGTATTAAATATTTGTTTATATTTTCTTTAAAGTTACGTTGAACTACGTAATATATGTGTGTAATAAATAAATTTAAGGTTATCTAATAAAAAAGATTACTATGTTTGTTAAAAAGTAAATATGAAGACATTTGTTAAATTTTAAACTTGTTTGTTCTTTATAAAACAACTTTGTACTACTTTTAACTTTTTGTAATTTTAGGTAATAATGTAGGATATCATGACATCGTATTCACATCCTCTGCTCAGAAGCGTTTATTATCTGATGTAAATGCATTTTACGAATCGTCGAAACTTCTTCTTCGTCTCCATGGAAGTTTTATGATAATCGCTTGGATTGGATGTGCAAGTATGGGCATAATAATCGCAAGATATTTTAAACAAACATGGGTTGGAGATTCCTTTTGTGGTAAAGACATCTGGTTTACGGTAAGGCTAAATAATAAGCAAAATATCAAGCTTTGCATTTCATAACAGCAACTGATTTTTTTTAGATTTTACATTTTGAATTAATAAATACTATTGGACATTTTAATTAATTTATTTCATTTTCATATTAGTTTCAAATTTAAAATTTCTGTTAGTAATTATGATCTGTTGGTGGTAATATGATATGTTTTTGGTGGTTTCTGTTGTTGGTTTCCGGTGACAGAGTGGAAATTTGATTTTGATTGATTTGCTCATCTTGAGGTCCCCTCAGTCCAAAAAAGTGGGGGTCTTTTCTGTTAATCCCCCCCCCTCACACTTTTTTTTTCTTACGGGTGCTTTTTCGCACTTACAGTGTTGCACCCTTTAACTTTTACGGGGCATTTCAATTTTCCACAACTATCTAGTACACAGAAAGCTAAAACATAATGTGCTAGGTAGATCACCTCATTTTTTATTGGCATACATACATAACTAAACGCCTTTTTCCAAGAAAGTAAAAGGTTAAAAAATCACAACTTACGGCTTGAAACTCATATTTTTTTATTGGAAAGAAAGTGCATAAAGTTTTCAGACAATGACGATGCCATGTCATGGCAAGATGGACAAAGACGAGTCAGATGTAATATGCCTTTGTAAATATTGGACTCCCAGCTCTCGACGCAAAGAAGCGTCTATTACACTAATACGTATTAGACTAATAGGTTTTCTCTTAAAACTATAATGAGATAACAGCAATATCTACACTTCATTGTTTTGGTGACTAAGGTCAAAAAAAGTGTTTCATATGTTTATTTCAATAAATAATAAGGATATTTTATCAGTATTGTGATGTATTGGACACAGGACGGAAACAGTAGTTATATATGTATACTATAATAATAAGGTTCTCAACCTAGCGAGTGGTTTTTCAGCTTCTTGTACACTAGACAGTTGTGGAAAATCAGAATGCTCCATAAAAGTTAAAGGGTACATCATAAGGATATTTTATCAGTATTGTGATGTATTGGACACAGGACGGAAACAGTAGTTATATATGTATACTATAATAATAAGGTTCTCAACCTAGCGAGTGGTTTTTCAGCTTCTTGTACACTAGACAGTTGTGGAAAATCAGAATGCTCCATAAAAGTTAAAGGGTACATCATAAGGATATTTTATCAGTATTGTATTGTATTGGTCAGAGGTCGGAAAACTAGTTATATAGGTATACCGATAAATAATAAGGTTAACAAAAAATACCCAAGTGGTTTTTAAAAGTGACTGCTTGTCGTCTGTGAAGGCAATTGGAGCATAAATTGCTGGGTCAATTCTTAATTAACTTTGAACACCTATATTGATTCTAGGGGATTTTAACGTCATAACAAACTCTGGGAAAGCCTCTCCACAGATAGGATAGGTATAATACAGAAGACTAGAAAAGGATAGGTATAATGCTAGAAAAGATCATGGATTATACAAACTTAATACATGCAATAATGAATCCCCCATCCATAAGCAATATATGTGTTTCTTTTAAGATTCTTCAAAGGAGTAATATCTATGAAAACAGTAGATTTATTTTTAGTTTGGACTAATCTACTCCTCAGAACCCATGCCTAACTGAAATGAATTGTTACTCAAAAATAAAAGATATTTCAACATATATAAAAACTTCATCAACCATATTTATGTATATATATTTTATTTTATTTATTTAATTTTTTTTTTTTTTTTTTTTTTTCAGTGGCATAGATTTTTCATGCTTTTAACATGGACATTGACTATTTGTGCGTTTATTCTAATTTTTATTGAAATTGGAGAATGGGTGAGTGGTGGAAGTCAACTTCATGCCATACTGGGATGTGTTACCACGGCATTAGCATTTATCCAACCCATTGGAGCTGCTTTTAGACCTGCACCTAATGCGCTCAACAGACCTATATTTAACTGGTTCCATTGGTTCTTCGGAAATTCAGCTTACATATTTGGAAGTATGTTATTGTTTACAATCAAGTATTAGACAAATTAAATATGTAAGATTTTGAATTAAGTAGCTAAATTTTTGAAGAAACTAAATATTCAGTCTCTTTTTTATTTCTTAAGAGAATTCTTATAAATCACAAAATAATTTAGTCACTTACATACTGTTATCACATTTATTTAAAATTGAGAGTTTGATTTGGTGGATTTCAACTACTAAGTGCATACATCTTGAGCAATTGATTATTATGAATCAGTAGGTGTAGTAGTGGGCTTATTTGTTCCAGAAGGTTATTAATAGTACTTAGGTGTACCTTAAGGCTCTACCGCCCTTTGAGGTTAGAAAAATCATTAAAATGAAAATGTTATTGGTTCTAAGCAAGATATCAAAAATCTAAGTACAGGCTTCGTTCCCAATTTTAATTCTGCACTATTTGAGCCTCATTTCAACTACCTAATACAATAAATACTACAACTATTTTCAATACGAGTTTTAACGTATTGAAATGGCGCCTGTACTATTTATCATAGGGAGTTGAAATAGGGCTCAAATTGTGCAGAATTAAAATTGGGAATGAAGCCTGTACTTATATTTTTGATATCTTGCTTAGAACCAATAACATTTTAATTTTACTGTTTTTTCTAACCTCAAAGAGCGGTAGAGCCTTAAAATCAAGAAGTAGAGTAACAAAATTAAAAGTAAAGTGAACAAAATCATGTGAAATATATAGAGGACCACATGGGTAAAGAAAGGAGGAAAATAGTATTTTTACTACACATAGACAAGATGTCAATTGGCCTAACAGGGCCACATATGTAAACTCACAATTAGTAATAATATAATAAGTAACAACATAATTGTCACCAGTCTCCAAGCTTCTCCTAGATCACTGTCACATGATCCAATGCCTCATCTGCCGTAGGTTCAATGTGTTTGCTTACTTCTACTCTTTATAACACTTCTTAACTTACTTACATACTTTCCAGCTTATTCCCTCTATTTATTTATATTACTTTCCACTGTTTATTTCTGTTAGAAATATGTATAAATTGAATATTTATATGTTACAGCTGCAACAATTTTCTTAGCTGTACCTTTGAATAAAGCTGAAATTCCTGAATGGTTTAATTGGTTGTTGGTGGTCCATGTTGCCCTTTATGTGGTAACTCATCTATCTCTGTCCGTAAGTAGATTATTAGTATATGTGCATAGAGATGTAATTAAGATATTGTTATATAAATGTACGATATATGATGATGTTGATATTAACATGTTACCATGTATACCGTATTATGTTGAATTTAACCGGCCTTTGTAGAGGAATGAGGACGAGGCTTAAATTTGGAGCATATATTTCACTAATTTAAAATAATGTTTTCAAAAAGTTCCAAAGTAGGGCTTGAATTCCTAGTAGTATGGTATATATATTAATTTATTTTAAATATATGCCAGGTATTCAATTTTTATTTGTGTTATCCAATAAACAATTAAAAAAACGAGTCTTTTTACATAGGGCTTATCATTTAAATGATATGCTTAAAACATCCTTTAACATTAATTGGCATAGTCTACAGTTTCCTAAACTATTGCTTATATTTTGGGTGGTTAGGAGCTGACTACATTAGATTTATATTAATATTATTTGAAACTGATTAATCAAGAGTTATAAGTACACTGAACTATTATTAATATGATGTAAAATTATTTATTTTGTAATTACTTACTTATTGCTAATTATTAGGGTGGCCGAGCATCTTAAGGTGCTCGCTCAGCTATCAATGAGTCAAGGCAACTCGAGGTCGTGGGTTCGATCCCGCGTCATGATACTCTGAATTGCAGCAATGAATCGTGGGCGGTCAGGGTGAGGGACACCCCCTATGGGACACTCTTCCCCCACTCTTTGATGTGGGTCCGATCCATGTCATGATGATGTGATTTGTATCTATAGTTCGAGGACGGAGCAGGGCGAGGGGCACCCCCTACGGGGCACTCTTCCCCCACCCTTTGACGCACGCTTATATAGCTTATTAATGACCACACCATACTCGCTTCGGCGGTAAAATGTACAAATGTATGATGTGTGCAGTAGCTGGAACTCTCCACCACGGGGCGTACAAAGGGCCTAAGTAATAGCCAAATTGCAAGGTTCGAACAAGTGGTTCGTCCTACCTGTTCTAGTAGGAAGTACTAGATTACTACTACTACTACTACTACTACTACTACTACTACTACTACTACTACTACTACTACTACTACTACTACTACTACTACTGCTTATTATTTATTTACTTGTAAAGTATAACTAAAACTTTTTATTTTATTTTAGATGAATATATGTGTTGGTCAAAAGACAGCTAAGCGAGTTGATAATATTGCAATGAGTGACATGCACTCAAACAACAGTGCTCATGGGATTATGCAACGAAGTATGGATGCCCCTGTAAGTTATGATTTTTTTTGTTTTTTTAAACGATGTAAGATATATTAAATTAAAAGGTTTGAAAAACAGTATTCCATTTACCATTTCGGTTTTTTAAAGTATGAAACTAAAAGGTAAACACAACTAATGATTTTTTTAGTTGTGTTCTTTTGTGTTGTGTTGTTCTTAAGTTTTTTTTTTCAAAAAGGATCTACAAAACCCTGATCTAAAGCTGATGGGTCTAATCATTCTTTGTTTCATATCTCCCTAAACATTTAAGCTAAAAAATTTAAATTTGAAAAACTGGTGTAACTTTGTGACACATAGGAAAAATTTAGAGAATTCAATTAAAAAAAATGTGTTAAGCTCTATTTTTTTTTTTTTTTTTTTTTAAATTAACTTTTAAAGATTCTATACCGTCACTAAGGTAGGTTCATAAATTAGATTACGCAATCAATGGGTTAAGGCCCAATGCACACAGAGTAGGTAAAGGCTGGGGGGTTTAAGAAACCATTTGGGGATAATGCTCACCATTTGGGCGTTGAAGTTTTACTGTACTCAAGTAAAATTTTGAAGTAGGTGTGTTTATGCGGAAACANCTGTATGGATAAACCAATTAAATGAACATGAGAAGCGTCGAGAGAAACGCCCAGCTTGGAAGAAACTTCTTAATTGGATTATGTGTCCTTGTAAAACTAAATGAAATCCAAAAAAATATAATTAAAAACAAACTTTGCTGCAGTTCCGAGTGCGGAGCGATTTCTAGACGAGAAAAGCTCTATTCTTAATTTATTATTTATTCCATTTAGTCCAGTCGACAAGTAAATTTCACCTTGCAAAAGTTCATAAAAACTTTTTTCTTTTTTTTTATTCTATGTACCTGGACATTAGTTAAAAACCCAAGTTTTCGTCCTCCTAGACCCTGTGCTAACCCAGAGGGGGGCTAAATACGCGACATTTTATTGTTTTTGTTTTTTTAGTTTTTTCTTTATAACTCTTTACCCATATGTCCTGAAAAAAGTGTTACGTATCTTTCTTGTAGAGCACTAAATTTGCAACAATCTTTATATACCACATTTTTGCCTAAACCCTACACTTTTCGAAATATAGAGCTTCAAAGATGCAATATTTTTTTGAAAATATCAAAAATAACATATTTTCTGAGGACGAAAGGGGTCTATTTTTGTTATCCCTCCCCCACATAGTGATTTTTTGGGTATATCCTACCTATAGAAGTACAAATAACCACCACTAACCTCCGCAACTAGGGTTTTGCAGTTATTAAAAAAAATATTGCATCTTTGAAGCTCTATATTTTGGAAAATATAAGTTTTAGGGAAAAATGTTAAATATAAAAATTGTTCCCAATTTAGTGCTCTACAAGAAGGGATGAACAAAAAACTCCGAAAATTTAGTTTATTGTTTGTTAATGGCGGTTAGCATTGGTTACTAGTGGTTAGTAGTTATGGTTATTTGTACTTCCATAAGTAGGATATACCCAGAAAATCTAACTGGGAGGGGTGGGATAACAAAAATAGACCCCTTTCGTCCTCGGAAAGGTATTATTTTTGATATTTTCAAAAAAATATTGCATCTTTGAAGCTCTATAATTCGGAAAGTATAGGGATTATGAAAAAATATGGTATATAAAAATTGTTGCAAATTTAGTGCTCTACAAGAAAGATACAACAAAAATTTCCATGACATACAGGTAAAGAGTTATAAAGAAAAAACTATAAAAAACACTAAAACTTCGCGTATTTTGGCCCCCCACTGGGTTAGCATAGAGTCTAGGAGGTCGAAAACTTGGGTTTTTATTTTTAACTAATGTCTAAGTACATAAAATATAAAAAAAGTTTTTATGACCTTTTGCAAGGTAAAATGTACTTGTCGACCGGACTATTTCTTTTTTTTTTTTACCATCAATCTTAGAAAGTTATATTTGGATATAATTTTGTCTGTTACAGTTCTCAGGCCTTCGTAAGACGACTTGGTTACTTTTCATCACTGTCAACATTATTTATGTGGTGATAATGGTTCTAATTGTAGTCCTCGCACCATTTGAAAAAAGATGGCAACAATTGTGGTAAAGGACATCAATAAAAAATATTGACTTACAAAATATATTCCTACTAATCATATTACATTAAATTACATATGTGTTTACAAAATGTATTTATTTTAAGAAAACTATAGTAGGCATAATTTGTTCAAATGGATGCAAAATATTTAAATGTTATTTGTAGTTTTTAAAAGCCATAATCTTGTATAACTGTATTTTTATAACTTTTGTACTATTTGTTACCAAGATTTTTTTTTTTTTTAATCCCTTTACATTACTCAATGTTTAAGTACAATGTATAAAGAATATTGATAAAGATTAGACTTAGCTAAACTTAGTTATAATTTCATTATGTATATAAAGGTATTTATAAATTCATCGGACTGTATATTTTTGTAAATGCATGTTTTCTAATTGTTTAATATTTAAAAAAGTAATTCTAGAATGATGAGAATGTGTATTATAATAATTATTTTGTTTTAATATATATATATTTCCTTTTTTATTTGTACAGTTTTTGATTGTATGGATTTCATATTATTTTAACGTAAAAATAAAAGATTAACTCAGTTATTTAAGGCTGTTAAAAGAAATTTAAAGTAGTGTATTTATACACCTCTTAAAATTTTGATGTAGGAACGGTTTAGTTTTGGTTAATGATTTTGGGACGGAAATACTTGAATTGAAACTAAGTCAAAACAAAGGGGGCCCTTTTGGCTCTAGTAAGAGAGCGGTTGGCTTTCAATCCTTGAAGTCATGCAATATCGGGTGTGGTCACTTGTTGGATGGGTGTCCACACCTCTGACCACTCAGCCCTTAGTACAATAACCCAGACCAGGCTCCCCTCAATGTTCACCCAGCATTTTTTAAATAAATGGGATGATAATTAAAAGATTTATTGGCACGAGGTTTTAGCTAGGAAGACCCAGGTCGTCGCTCTAATGTTGGTTTGATAATAATCAATCAAATGTGTCCAGAGTTGTGAAGACATGGTTTTCTCACCAACACTTCATTCATGTGTAAACAGTTTGGTTTTTTCTTCCAATTCTGGATTGATACCAGTGTAGGATTGATCAATCCAGTATTGGATTGATACCAGTGTAGGATTGATCAATCCAGTATTGGATTGATACCAGTATAGGATTGATCAATTCAGTTTGGATTGATACCAGTATAGCATTGATCAATCCAGTATTGGATTGATGCCAGTGTAGGATTGATCAATCCAGTATTGGATTGATACCAGTATAGGATTGATCAATCTAGTATTGGATTGATACCAGTATAGGATTGATCAATTCAGTTTGGATTGATACCAGTATAGCATTGATCAATCCAATAATGGATTGATCAAGGCTACTCCGGGCTTGTTCAAACACAACTAGTGTTGTGAAGACATGGTTTACCAACCAACACTCACATGTGAAAAGGGGTTAGTTATCTGGTATCAATCCAGTATTGGATTGATACAATACTACCCAGGTATGTTTAAAGGACTAGGGACTAACTTTGTGGTTTATGACTTTGGGCCTAATCCCCCACGGATGTAAAAAAAGAAAGTAAAATTAGGTTCTTCTGCTTAAGCTGCATCCTAAAAATAGAAGCATATATATTTCTGTAATGAAAAATCTCCTGTGGAAAGAGTATATTTAGAAGAGTAGCATGAGCTTTTAAGCCCTGTCATAATTGCAATGACATTCTGTGAAAGCCACAACTAACTATTAGTTCTAACATATACAATTTTTCAGGTGTTGGAAACCTCTATGTTATTGCAAAATAGAAGCTAAGCTTGATGAAAAATTAACCACTTTCCAAAAGTATTATATATTTTTGTTATCTACTCTTCAATATCTTTTATTTGATACCCTCTCAAAATTAAAAAAAAAAAAAAAAAACACCAAAAATTGTGATGTTTTTTGACAAAATGGTATGAATAAGCAAGTGTTATATATTTTTGTAATCTACTCTTTAATGCATTTCATTTAATATCTCACTCAAAATTTAAAAAAAAAAAAAATTCGTGTGACATGAAGTATCTGCCATTTTGGATTTTAGCAGCTTATAATTTTCATATAGGTTATTAGTACTGTTCTTGCAATGGCAGCTTTATATTTTGGATAGTGCAACGCAAATAGAGGGTTTAAAAATTCTCAAAAACATGACATTTGAAAGTTAGATAGGAGAATACACAAGAATAACCACCAAAAATAGAATTATTGACTATAATTTAAAGTAAAGAAGAAGTAATATTTACATATTATACAAATTTACAACACTCTTAACTGGCACAGCTGATCCAAAAGACATCCCTGGGATATCCTTTTGTCCATATTTTATCCTGTCCATAATTTTTGATCCATGGGTTCCCCTATGGTTTTACCATTTTGTATGCCTCATTGGGTCATCCTAATGGATATCCTTTACAGGACGTCCAGTTAAGGGTACCCTACGAACAGCCAGTTGGGGGTATTCTATGGAAATCGACTTAGGGGTATCCTATGGATGAGTAATAATTTCTGTTTTTTTTTTTTTGTTTTTTTTTCTTTAATTGGAAAATGTTAAAAGATTTAATTAGAAGTGGATTTATTTACGTCATACAAAGGATGTTTCAGTGAAAGCTATAATGATCTGATCAATCTTCAAATTATTTATAAAACTTACATATTTGGGGTGCAAGGTTTAAGTATTCATTTTGAGATGCACTAAATCGGAAATTACTCATAGCCGAGTGGATCGTCAGACTGGCATTCAGGAGTTACCAGGTTCAAATCTCGCAGGGATAACATAAAACTTCTAGTACTTAAAATTAAGTCATAGAAATCACACAAGAGGCTGTAACTGATACAGATAATCCATATGACTATTGTCACAACATTTCATTATTTAAAAAAAAAAAAATTCATTTTAAGCATCCAGAATATGTCCTAAAACTGTCCATAGCATATCCAGTGGGATATGCTGTGGACAGTTTTGTCTCATGGATGTTAGAAGCGCAGACATTGGGTCAGCCATAAGACATCCAAAAGCAAAAATGCTATCCTCCACAAGATGTGCCAATGGACCAAATGACTGGTTCTGTGGATACCCTAGGGACAAACTCGTGCTACTTGGGTTAACCTGAGTTTGTTTACACAACTAATTTTTTAAAATTCTCTATTTTGAAATTACATCTATGAACGTAATGTCGCACACTACAAGAATATATTTCGATGCAGCGATGTTAGCTGGCGTCAGATCGTCTATAATATTAACTCCGCACTCCGCCCCTTCTAGTATTCGGACGACAATCTCTACAGTGGTCCAGCCCGTATTACGTTGGAAAACTGCCTCCATTTTTGTCTAAGCCTTTCCCCAATTGGACCCAGCCAACCCTTACTCTATTCCTTAAGTCTTTCGAGGAGAGCTACAGCCTTTGTAAGCTCTAAACGGCGAGTCTCCAATTTTTCGATGATACTAGGAAGGTCCCCGACGTTTGCTTTGATGTGTGCCCATCCCTAAGTCACTTGGCGGTTTTTAAGGGCGCTCTTCGAATTCAGGATGGCTAAATTACCCGAATCTTTGAAGCCCTCTATGACCTACAACAAGAGGGTAGGATGAAAATTAGAACAAAGGTACTATAATTTTAATAAGTACAAATTTGCGTAAAACAAATGTACACATTTTATTATTATTGTAACTATTTTACTGTCGTAAATTATATTAAAAAAAACACGTACGAATACTTTTAATTTGTCCCCCTACCTCTCTAACTTTTTCATAGTTGGCAGCGGAAATCCATGTGCCCCGTCTTGCTAAGACTGACTTAGGTGTTAGTGGGCAATCAGGATGTGCTGTGCAGTCTTGAAAACCTTTGATCGACAAACAAACAAACCCTTTTTGTTGACGAAATAACTTTATTAACCTCAAGCAATAAGTTCCTAAGCCACACAATGGATGTCGTGGGCCAGGCATCCCGGAATAGGTCCTAGCCGGCGGAAAGCTTCCTAACTATTACATGCCCAATATATCGCATAAATCGTTTCGTCAAAGGATATCCAGACTGGAGATTCGTCAAAGGATATCCAGACTGGAGAATCACCATACTCGATCGATATACTCGATCGTCTAGAATATAAATTAAGTAAAATGAGTTGGTTATCCAAAAAAAAACGAATCTCGTAGACTATAAGAAATAGAAGAATTGATAAAAAAAAAATTAAGTTTGAAAATTCCAAATTACCTTTTCACATACTTTTTTCTGAGTGTTGACTCGTGGGGAACCTCTTTTCCACTATATTTTCACAAGAAACTCCTTAATATGCTTTGTTCTGCACTTTATTCAAGGGTATGCTAGCTTTGATGGCAAATCTGATGGTGTTATGGTATCACAACCAGAGAAAACAAAATAATGATCCACGATATGAAAGACCCGTAGTATTTATTGGAAATTGGAGAGATCTTAAGTGCTTCAACCTTATTCTCTAGTGAGAAGGTATCTCGTGTTGTGTATTCATTCGGGTAATGAAACAGTTCAATATATAATCCGATAATTAGGGCGGCATTCTATAAATCGCCTCAAGCTTTATGCAGGATTAAGGCGAACAACATGTCTGCTTATGGTATCAACCAGTAGGTACTGGTAAACCCCCTATCATAGTCCCAGCCTTGCTAGAACAAGGGATTTACCAAGGAGTTTACGTGCCCCGTTATAGACAGTGAATGAACTCTAACCCTTAAAAAAATATGCAACTTTGTTTAAATTTCTGTTATTATATTTATGCGAAAATATGCACTTACGCCGGAAATATGCAATTATATACAATAATGCCCGAAATATGCAAAATATACATTTAAAATTTGAATTTAAAGAGGCATAATAGCTTCCATACATTATAACTCTTAAAGAACATTATAACTTGTAAAGAAAAATCACTTGGAGCATCATTTGCAATTTACAAAAAATAGAAACCGACCCCCGTTATTTTCATTGCTCCACCATAAGGTATTAACATGAATTATTTTATAATTTTGATCGGAAAAAGGAGTTGTTAGTGTAGGTACTGTAACGAGTAAATATTTTTGCCACTAATATTTTTGCTTTAGTTTCTGCCTTTCGATTTTCCACGGAAAGCTTATCGAATGTAGACTGGAATTCTTCTGTCCAGTTGAAGGTCTGATTTTAGGTTTCTGTATCTGTACGAAGTACCTACTGTCTGACTGTTGGCATGTTTCAGTTCATAAACTACTCTAGCTAGGAACATGAATTTCGGCACACAGGTGCATCTCAATCAAATCTCTCAGGCAAATATCAGTTGGTCAGTTTTGTATTGTCTATGTTTCGAATTGTAGTGGTGATTTGTTTTACTTCCTTATCGGAATTATCGGAATTATCGGGAATTTTAATCGAACAGATTTTTTTAATTTTGTGGGAGTGTACCGACAAATGTATCTGTCGATATTTTTTTCTACTAGCCTGTCTAATAGAGATTTGGGATACGTGTAGGCTGATGCTATCTACTTAGATTACGCTGAATTTATCATTGAAACTCTTTAATGATTAACCTCCTTATATTTTAAAATTGGAAAACCAGTGTAAGAGTGTAGCAGGGTCCTGTTCCGATATAAATTTGTCTTTAGATGTGTTATAGCAGAATTGTATGTGAGTGATGTAGTGGTCAAAAAAGATTTCGGTTTGCGGGTCCTGATAATTTTATTGAAAGCATAAGGAATTCTTCGTTGTCTGTCAAATCCTATGATATCGCACGATATTCCAATATCTATATCTGTATCTGTTCCAGCGAATCCTGTAACGTCATCATCTATTGTCAGATTCCGCGGAAAAGTGTCTGCGTATGATTGGAGGACCTTTTTTTTGTCTTTTTTGCCTATTAAGTTAACAAGATCTTCTAGTCATTGAAGTCACTAAAAGAAAATTAACAAATGTAAACAAATGATTTTATAAATAAAAGGTTTATTTATTAAATATTACTTATTAAATTATAATACATAATGTTTTAAGATAGAGATAATAATATAAACTGTTATTGCCAACATTATAACAATAAAAATTTTGCTGTCTAGGCAGAAATATTAACCTTAATTTACTGCCTAGACAGTAAAATCACATTTGCCTGCCCAAAATCAGTTCAATAATTCCTCATTTTGCTGCTGCAAGTAGATTATTAAATAAAAAATGGTAGTAAAAACATTGGGTTATATTTTATAATCCAATGGATTATATTCAAGTAGAATCTTACTTTTCAAGTTTAAAGTTTTTTTACTTTGTTTGTAGATTATCTGAAGAAGGCTGCATTATAACATACGAAACTGGTCAATTGCTGCAATTAAAATCATTTTGGGTGAAGACCTTTGGTTATTGAACGTTACCTCTTTTGTGATAGACTAACTAGTTAATTATTTTTTCTTTCAAATTTCCCATTACTAAGATAGAAAATTGTTACTGGAGAGGATAAGTAACAGAGTTGAAAATTCTTCTTTCTTTATACACTGGCAAATAAAAAAAAATACGATTTTTACACAGTTGATGGATTTAGCAACTATACGTATACATTTATGAAAGCAATGTACATAAGGTGCTCAGAATAAAAGTTCATGAATGATATAGGTCTCTAAATATGTCGTAGGTCACTAACTGCAGCGCCATGCAACTTAATCGAATAGTGAATGGGGAAAAATTATAAAAGGATAAACGTTTTGATAATTTAATAGAACTTGCTTTATGATTAAAAATGAACAAGTAAGGCGCGCTTCACGTAGGTACGTGAGGCAATAATCGCCGGTTTCTGTACGATGAAGTTAAAATTATTAACTTTTCTTTTATCGCCAGCCATATTTTCCGCCATCTTGAAAATATTAAGTGTGAAATTTTAATAGTTTCATATTCTTTTTCTACACTTCAAGACCTTTTAATTGATGTATATTATGTCATGGTGACTAAAAACATTTTTAGTC
>KZ651315.1:101187-112146 GCA_001010745.2 Gerris buenoi | reverse complement strand
AAAAAAAGATTTTTTATTGGTTTTCAGCTTATAACTTGCAAAGCAATCCATTAACGCAAAAAGTGGTCTAATAGTAAAATAAAAAGGAGAAAATAACCTACAATTTATGTCTATAACATTTATTTGTACATCGAACAGTTTTCACGCAAATGGGAGTTAAAATATTGGGAAGGCTTGGAGAGTGCTGAAGTGTAAACGGTTGGTGGCCGGACTGCGCTGGCACGAATCTGAAGTTGTCCAACAAAAATTGTACACGCAAATATAAGAAATCATCATAAAACCACTATCTTCTTTTATTTTTTTTTAGTGGATTTAGCCTTACAACTTGCAAAGCAAGCTATTTACGCAAAAAGTGGAAGAGTAGTAAAATAAAGAGGAGAAAAATACCTACAAATTATCTCTTTACCATTTTTTTTTGTAAGTCGAATAGTTTCAATGGAAAAGAGGGTTGAAATAACCGGGAAATCAATAATTTTTTAAAAATAGCAACAAACCTTATTCTTAAAATAATATATAGCGAATTTATGAAAAATTCATATGTATTTAAGTACTAATGCGAGCTCTTAGACACAGGTTCTATTATTTTTGTTGCTATTTTCCAAAATTATTGATTTCCCGGTTATTTCAACCCTCTTTTGCATTGAAACTATTCGACTTACAAAAAAATGGTAAAGAGATAATTTGTAGGTATTTTTCTCCTCTTTATTTTACTACTCCTCCACTTTTTGCTTAAATAGCTTGCTTTGCAAGTTATAAGGCGAAATCCACTAAAAAAATAAAAGAAGATAGTGGTTTTATGATGATTTCTCATATTTGCGTCGGGAAAGTTTGTTGGACAACTTCAGATTCATGTTCAGCACCCCAAAAAACATATAGTAAACCACTAACAACAATTACACCAAAACTTTCCACTTTGAGCTCGGTCCTATTATTGTTGTTGCTATTTTTCCAAAATTATTGATTTCCCGGTTATTTCAACCCTCTTTTGCATTGAAACTATTCGACTTACAAAAAAATGGTAAAGAGATAATTTGTAGGTATTTTTCTCCTCTTTATTTTACTACTCCTCCACTTTTTGCGTAAATAGCTTGCTTTGCAAGTTATAAGGCGAAATCCACTAAAAAAATAAAAGAAGATAGTGGTTTTATGATGATTTCTCATATTTGCGTGTAAAATTTTTGTTGGACAACTTCAGATTCGTATTCAGCACACCGAAAAACATAAAATTAACTTCCAGCGCAGTCCGGCCACCAACCGTTTACACTTCAGCACTCTCCAAGCCTTCCCAATATTTTAACTCCCATTTGCGTGAAAACTGTACGACGTACAAATAAATGTTATATACATAAATTGTAGGTTATTTTCTCCTTTTTATTTTATACTACTAGACCACTTTTTGCGTTAATGGATTGCTTTGCAAGTTATAAGCTGAAAACCAATAAAAAAATCTTTTTTTTTAGTAGTTTTTCGATGATTTCTCATATTTGCCGCGGGAAAGTTTGTTGGACAACTTCAAATTCGTGTTTAGCACCCCAAAAAACATAATGTAAACCACAAACAACAATTACACCAGAACTTTCCACTTTGAGCTCTTTTTATGCAGCATTTGACTGGACTACTATCTGAGATCGTGTGTGTTAACGACATAAAACAAAGGGAATTATAGGGGTCCTCGGTTTTGTCTACGGACCCTAAAAATGCAGTTATTCGTTGACATAGTTGCGTGGTTTTAATGATTGTAATGATGGAAATTTTATTTTTCTGAAGTGTTATTATATAAAATTAACAAAACCATCAATACTTGAACCTCAGTTAAAGATAAATATTATAATACATTTATTATTCTCATTAACATTTTTAATTAATTTACATATGACTATAAACTTGTAATCATCAGTCACATGCAGTCTCACATTAATGCTGATATAAAGCAAGTGTAAAACATAGTTTTTACAATTTTATATAATTACAAAAATATTATTTTATCTACGATTGATAAGAAATATAAACATTGTATCTCTGTTTAGATGCGTAGAAAGTGATTCTTTACGTACTTGTATTCATTGCGCATGCGCGTCTCATAAATCTGAAGAATTCCTCTTCTTTACCGCCCTAGGGCTGTAAAAAAGAAGAATTCTTCACCTTTACGTACGATTAGTGAGTCTGTTTACATTTAACAAAACTAATTTGCTATTTGTTTAATTAAAGTAACTGTTTATATCGAGATTTTAGTGAAGCAATGAGTGATAGTGATTATGACGAAATTGAGGAAAATAAATACGCCTCCGATAGAAATAATTCGGTACAAAATACAACTAATGAATTAATATCATCTTTATCGTAAGAGAAATACGAACTTAGATACAGAAAATGATTTTTTTTTTTCTCTATTTATTATTAAAATCCAACAATCGTAGATAAAGTACGGTACGCAACTCGTGCGAAAACGGCATTTTGCATTGCTCTTGTGGTATTACTACCCTCGCTGTCGCTCAAGTGCAAACTCCACACTCGCATGCAAAATGCTACTTTCCGCACTAGATGCGTAATGTACTATTAAAAAAAATCAACACAGAGATACAGCTTAAAACATTGTGAGACTGTCGTAAATTTGTATTATTGCTTTAAGCTCGACTCTTTTCGTCGACAATATTTGTTTCATAGGCCCCTCAACCATAAAAATTATTTTTTATATATTTTACAAGATTATATTTATTATTATTTTAAAAGTAATACTACAACATAATCAACTATCGCTTTAAAAAGACTTTTCTTATAAACTATAATGACACGAAAAGTGTTCATATGTTTCATCTATTATGTAGTTAAAAATATATTATAATGTTTTCTTTTTAGTGTGTCTTCAAGGTGTGTAGACAAAGATGTTTTACTTACAGTCAATAAAAATAGAAATACTATTTTGATAATTAAGTGTAAATTTCACTATTATATGATATAAAAAATATATAAATTTCATACTAACAATTTAATATTTCTGCTCATTCATTAATTAGACAACAGAATATATTATGTTAATCAATTAGAGAGGAAAATGTATCTCTTCTATAGGAGACATGATTGATGGAAAAAGAATGCACTGTGACTGTGACTGACTGACTAATATTATAAATCACCATATAGTGAGAAATTATAAATGTAGGTAGAAAACCAGATTTTTTTTACCATCAAATAATTTTTGAATACATGATCCATCTTGATTCAAGATGGCGGCAATTTATATACAACATTCGATCAGACTATATCTCTGGAACAAATCGCACCAGAACCTTGAAATTTAGAAGTTAAATTCCATTTACGAGGTTAAAAACTTTTGATAAATGGTTTATCAATCGGGCATTCTACAGTTTTATCCCAATTTGATGAATATTTACACACTTTTCCTTTAAAGGTGAAGGTCACTGCCTACATGAGATTACAAAAATAAAATTTTGGTACACAGGGGTACGGGGTACAAGTAATTTACTGTTTATTAGTAGTATTTTTATCCGTTATATGTGGAGGGATTGAATCTAGATATTCTCGCATAGTAATATATTTAAAGGTTTCTCGACGGTAGTTTATTTAAAATAACACTCCGTAGCGAAGCACTCTCTAGCTAGTCTCTAATAATTATCAAATAATTATTTTTATTTTTATGTTAATTATATAAATTTAAAAGATCTTAGTCTACTTTAAAATAAATTTTTAAGACTCCCAAATTAGGGACGGAATATCGCAAAAATAATTAGTTTTTATTGAAACACCCCTAAAGGCACAATAAAAAGAAGACATCGATAAAAATAAAAAAAGGGGGGAAGCAAACCAATATGGACAGGAAAATATATTATGATTATAATATTAGTTTGTATATTAGGTTTTCTTCAGTAGCCAAACGTATTTTTGCTATTCTTACATTATTATTGTTATAATCTGGCTTGACGGTCATTTTCCACAATTCTAAAACAAGCGATATTTAAGTTTAACATCGAATAAATAAATATTCTAGCCGGTGTTTGCTAGAAGTTAGTTTTCTAATTAATAATTATAAGCAAATGAAAAACTTAAAAAAGTCAATTAGTAATTCATCGTATTTCAGTTTATTTAAATGCATTAAACATGAGATTCTGGAAATGGAAATTGCCTGAAACAATTCGGTTCCTATATTAAACTCTCATTCCTGCAATTTCCTCACAAATGTTAATATTTTTCTTTAATATTTAATTATTAAAATACTAGATAGTAGATTTTTCAGCTAATGTGATTGTTACTTGGACCCATGTATATCAGTAAAGCACAAAATAATCGGACAACTCTACAAAGGTTGCAACGCCCACGGAGCGATAACGTACGAGCCAACCCTAGATTACCATTTATAATATTAAACCTTAATTTACAGCTATAATATTTAATTTATTCAAGTCGTTTCTTGCTAAATTCTATGTTAAAAAATATATAAAATAATCTATTAGATTTCAATTAATTTATTATACTCGTCACCTAAAGTCAAGGAAAAATAGTTACCTTACTTCGTTTAGTACAAAAATAATATTTGTGATCGGTTATCGTTTACGTTTTACATTTGTTATCAATATATTAACATTTTTATTCGTTTAAAAAATACTGGATCTTATAATTATTGTGCGAACATCTACTTAAAAACGTAGGTAACGGACAAGAAAGACTCTCAGTAGGTATGGATATTAGACGGATCAGTCGGATTAAAGGAAGGAGTGTTTGGATCGGAGAGTTAGGGGAGGTGGGCGATTAAGGGTGGGCGTATTTCTTTTTTACATTACGAGTAAAAGGATTAAGCCTAAAGGTCCTCGAGGGCCCGCTTTGAGGTAGAGAGAAACTTCGCAGAAAAGGTCTCGTGTGTTTTCTACGGTCTGATTCTTTGAAGCTGAAACTTTGAAGAAGAGGCGGACTAGATGATAGCCAGTGAGAGTTATGGCTGGCCCTCCTGTTTATCACGGTGTCACGCTTGTCCATTTCTTCTGCTAGAAGTTTGAACTCCCATTGGTTGTCGTAAGGAGGCTCCTCGTCTTCGTCAGTCGAATACTCGGAATCGGTTGTTATATCGAGATAAGTGTCCGAACCGCTTCTGAGTTGAGGACATTCCACAGTTTCCTCGAAAGAAGCGTTTTTCTCTAATTCGTCCTTACCTATCACTGTAATTACTGAATCCTCTCTCTAAAAAATAATAACACAAATAAATAAATAAATATACATTATACCTACTAAAATCTAATCGACTTCAATATATGCTAGAACCCTGAATATGCAATTCCACATAGGTAGGAAATGGCAAATATATATCAGAACAGTTATTTTATTGATATGTTGTATACTGTATGCAATATATTACGTATTCGACTGACAATAGACAAGACCGAACTTATTAAATGTTTAATAAAATAAAAAATGTATATCATAATAAAAAATAGTTAGTAAGTAAAATATTAAAAAAATATAAGTAAATAAACAAATCTTATGATCGACTGGCTGATTTGTTTATAACGTACGAAGGTATTTGACTTCCACCTAACAAAAGAAGATATGAAGAAATATTATTTGTTGGCAAACAACAGCTTATAAGCCAAGAGTGGGAGATTTAGGTGATGGAGGAATGGCACAGGAGGAGGCAGTTGGGCCCTTCCAGCCCTAGCTTAGTCAGCTTAACCTATGTCGCTCTATTAGGCAGAAGTAAGATCGCTTCAACACTCTAAAAGGCCATTATAGCAACATTTAGAATTCATTTAATTCAATTCCTTCAATTTACATTTTGTTTTGCACGATTTATATTTAATTTTCATGTCTTGTTATTATGCACGATTTATATATAAATGAAATTAACACGTTATTAAACTTGTTTAGATTTTTGTTTAAATTATTTTTCTATCATTCATTAACTCCTGCTTAATTTATATTAAAAGCTAATTAGTGATTATAGTTTTAAACGTTTCAATGTATTAAAAAAAAAAAATCTATCAGCATCAGACCTATAAAACTTTTGTTTTTCATTGAAAGAAATATGATAATGATTTATCAGAAGAAGTGAATGTCAGGTTAACCAAATCTGCTTTTCTCCTAAAGATCTTATATAAAAGAGATAGAACGTTAAGAAGGGGTTTGAGGCAAAAAAGTAACCCCATGGAGGTATTAGTAGAGTAAGAGAAATTGGAGAAAAAAATCATACTGCGCATGCTCCGCGACCTTTTGACTGGGACAAATTACCTTCTTTGATAGTTTTAAGGTTACCTCTGGTTAATTTTGAATCAGGTTATGGTAGCCTGCCACACGTTTCTTGGTAACCTATAACCAAGAGGAAGGTAATTTGTCCCATGGAGGTGACATTTTACAAATCTCCATGGGGTCACTTATTTGCCGCAACCCTCTATCTGGTTTATATAACATCTTTGTTTTGTCCAGGTATATACTTAACTTATTGCCCTGCTCTCCCTTTGTCACTATTGAGGAATGTGAACTAAAAGTTCGGAGGCTCAGTGTAATATGAAATGAAAGCTCGGTCGGCACACGGTAGTACCGATTCGGCATAATATTAACTTACAAGTCTTAACAAATAAAAGAACAAGCGAATATATAAAGTAATATATTTTCTAGAACTAGGTATATTATTCCTTTACCCTAAGGTTTAATAATTCCAAGCGTAGATCAGCGATTACACTATCTCTTTTCAAGAGTTCACTGGATAAAGAAGCAAACTGACTTTCGTACTTGTATATGATTCCTTCCTGAAAATTAAATTACAAAATAAAATTTCAAATTACAGAAAGAAATACGATCAAAATACTATTGAGAATCACATAAATAATTGTGACGATGGAAATACATACGATTTGATCTTGTATGATATTTTCTATATTTCCAGCCAACTCTCCTATATTGTTTTCTATCGCTCTTGTTGAAACGATCGGCTCTGAAGTAGGTTGGACATGGCCAGACGTTTTGATGTAACTATCAGAATGGTAAGGCACGAACTCGGAGTCTGGTGCGGATGTCGATTGCATGTCGTCTTCGGATATCGGACCCACACTCGTGTGATCGGTTAACAATCGGGCATGCTGAGCATATTTCTCTAGATTAAGCGGCGATTTAGGCATGTCTGATTCTAATCCTTCTTTTGTCGAACTTTTCGGAGTCGCCTCGTCGTTTCTTTGGAAACACGGAGACATAGGGGGTGATGAAACGTCAACTTGGTCGAACGTAACGCATTTAGTCAGTTTACTATGTCGAGCGACGTATCCTTCGACAGTTTGTGCTCTTATCAGCTGTTTGAATTGAGGATGAGCTGGAGAAAAGTTCATCGAACTCGAATAAGGACTTGGGAACGAACGGGACGATAGATTTTTAAGGATACTTTTGAGTTGTAGCCTCTCGACGGTTTCGTTACTCTCCGGAGATCCAGGTTGACTGAAAAGAAGTTCTTCGGAATTCAAAAGTGACTTGGATTCCGAAACATTATTACGATTTTGTTGATTTCGAATCACGACTTCTATCGCGGCCGCTTCTGAAACGCTTCTCGTGAGTTCTGACGGGTTAAATGAAGCCATAGCTTCCCCGACGTCTCCCACGGAATCCAAACTGAAGCTTTTCACCGCTAAATCTTTCTCTAATTCGGCGAGTTTTTGTCGTTCGTTTAATATTTTCAGTTTTTTCACAAACGGTAAATCCGCGTATTCAGGTGATAAATCGTCGATCGCTCTGTAGGTCTTGGAGTAGGAGGGTGTTTTTATTTTACTCTCGAATAAATTTTCTCTTTTAATATCACTTTTTTTTAATAAAGCTGTAGAATTAATGCGATCGTCACAGATTTTACTTTCGATCTCGAAGGTTTTAACGGAGGTATCCGACTTGAAACTGACCGTTCCTTTCTTAACTCCGTCGACACTCGCTAAATACGTTTGTGACGCTCCCGAACATTCTTCAGTTTTATCCTTGTGATCGGAAATCACCGTCGCTTTTTGTAACAATTTCCACTTTTCACTGTCACTAGTATCGGCAAACGAAGCCGGGGAATCTAAACGCACTACTTGAGTCGTATCTTTGAGTAGTTTCATTTTCTTGTCGATGAAGGGTTTCTTCGCTTGGTAATTACTAGTTAGTTTGAGACTATGGTGGAAAGGAGATTTGTGTTGAGTCCGAACTGTAGTCTGCTGGGTGACCGAGCTAACTGTCATCGAACACAGCGAAGGACTTTCCTCGACATCTTCTTTCTGCTTTAGTAATTTGATTCTTTGTAATAAAGGTAAAGATTGATCCATCTGGCTCGGTTTCTCGTCGACAGGCGAAGTAGCCACAGCGGTCTTTTCACTTTTCTTCTTATCTTGATCCTGTTTTTCCTTAAGTAATTTCAGTCTTTGAAGTAGCGGTAAACCGGCACCAAGTTTGACTGGGGATTTTGAAGGATCCTCTTCGTTGGAACTGTTATCATTGTAAACTTTAGGCACTCTGCTGAGCGTCCCTTGGGAAAGCACTCCAGGTTTTACGTCGTTGTTCGACTTGGTTACAGCAACGTGTTCTAAACTATCTGATTTCACCCTAAAATTAAATATATTTAGATTAAACACAAAAAAAGACATTAATTAAGTAACAGTACAAATAAGAAATGCGATTGTACCTTATACTTTAAAAAAAAATACCTTGAATATTTGCGACTGATTTTTAAAACGTTTTTCACATCAGTTCGAATCTTTTCCACTATATTTTTATTTTCAGCAGTAATTTCATCACTTTTTAATATTGGAGAGAGCCGATGAGCCTCTTTCTTTTTCTGGGCTAAAATGAATTTAAAACATTTAATAAACTATAAAAAAAATAGTAATAAAAAGCAAGAAAAATCATGAGCGATGCTAACATTAATTTACTTTCAAACGTAAATATCAACACTTATATTATTTATGTAAAATCCACATATCACTAACATTGTTTTATGAGTATTAAAATAAATTAAATGTCCACATAAGCTCATATATGGGAAATGTTTAACAAAGGGGGGAGATACGAATGAGATAGATAATAACCTCCGAAATGGATATAACACATGAAAATCGGTGTAAACCATTGTTTTCTAATTAAAAATATAGGGCTTGAGATTACACTGTTACACTCATAAAATATAGCCAATGAGCCAATATTCATAAAACACTCATAAAATATTTCCAATTATAAACTTATCAGTATGGTCACAAAGAAGTAGATGAAGATTAACTGTATATATATGGATATAGTATCAGTGGTATTAGTGGTAAAATAAGGGCCTATCGTTGCTGTACTGTACCAAAAAAATGACTGCGTAATTAAGTTAAAAAGATGGGATATGAAGTTGCAGAACGTAGTAACTGACCTTCTTTAAAAAAACCCTTCAAAAGAAATACTTCAAAGTAGACGAGACGAAATAAGTGATCAAAGAGACAATGTTAATATAAGTACAGAAAATTTGTAAAAGAATATAGAGCCGGAAATAGTAATTTAATTCTTATTATTTTTTATATACACATATATATACTATAATACTCCACAAAGATTGATTGGTCACACTCGTCAATATTTGTAGTGAAAGACGTAAAATATTAAAATATATAATATTGATTAAACTTAGTTGTGGCAGACATGCGAAGGTTGTGAAATGGGAGTTGCTCACACCAAACAGTTTAGGTGTAGAAGGAGGATAAAGATCGCAGAAAGGGTTTCTGTCTAGCAAGTACGCATCCTGCAAGTAACTCTCACTTTGCTTCAAGATTAAGTTTTGGATAATGGAGTTTATAATATCATATGATGTCAGCCGTCCCCAGGTTTTCTAGCAATAAGGAAGTTTAGTAAATACATTATAATAGACAGGTCTACATTGTCGATTTGTAGAGAGACATGCTTCCGCCCCTCTTTGTGGCTCTGGAAAAGTCGATTTCTGGGTAAAAAAAAATAGTTCAAGATAATTGCTTGCTGAGTAAAGAAAACCTCTTTGCGGGGATTTTAAACTGAGCTGGGATTTTAGGGATAATTTTTGAATGGTTTCATCTGCTCTATAGAAAATTTACATGCTACGTTTGATCAAATTGGCACATTTTAGTTTAATGTGACCAAATTATTGTGCTTAGCCCCAAAGAGAAGCTCCTTCTCTGTATAAATGTACCTAGATAAATGTAGTAAAGGGTCTATTACCATTCTTAAATTGTTTGTTCATGTTTCTTGCTTCCATCAATCTCCTTTTTCCCAATTTTTGCAAGATTTCTTGAGCTTCAGGATAATCTTTCATCGCTGTCAAAACATCTTCTCTGGATAGACTAAATAATTCCGAGTAACCTACCGATCTGACGTCAGCCGTTCTCCTAAGATAAAAAAAAATAAGAAGTTTAATTCCAAATTTCATTTAATTTAAAAACCATAAGCCTACTCCACCATCAAGCCATTCCATTTAAAAACGTTTGCCAATTAGTGTGCTGCTAAACTAATTGGCAGGTATAAAAGTGTTGATGTAGGAAATATACATTGAAAAGGTAGAGGAATTTGTATATTTAGGAAGATTGCTATGCAAGAATGAAAACACCCTAAGGCCGTCTGCACACGCGTCGTTGTGCAGTCGTCTCAAACTCGAAGCGTTAGGGGAGTAACCATCTAAAGAAGTACCTTAAAAGGTCAAAAATATTTGCCAATAATACATTGCCCCATATTTGCCTAACTCTTTTTCCTCTACTATTATTATCACTTTATTTATACTTATATAATTTATTCTATATTATTAATTTTATTTTTGTTATTATTATTATCTTTTGATATATCTTAAAAATATATTTATTTTATTTTTATAGTTACTTTTTGTTGGACAAAAGTCACTTATATTATTATTAATATTTGTAGTTGTGGCTGAATAAATATTAAAAAAAAAAAAAAAAAAAAAAAAAAAAAAAAAAAAAAAAAAAAAAAAAAAAAAAAAAAAAAAAA
>KZ651315.1:84774-101160 GCA_001010745.2 Gerris buenoi | reverse complement strand
AAAAAAAAAAAAAAAAAAAAAAAAAAAAAAAAAAAAAAAAAAAAAAAAAAAAAAAAAAAAAAAAAAAAATGAAATAATAAGTCATTGTAACGGAAGAAAGACTATCATGACACATATCTTATACATATTTTCAAATCAAATCGCTTCTCCTGAATTAATGACGTGTAAAGTAGGATTACAAATACAGGATTACTATACAAATAATTCAGGTAGAGCAAGGTAGCTGAAAAGAAAACAGTCATAGCCCCCCTATGACATAATAAAAAAAGTAAAACTACTTAGGATGATATCTTACTTATTGAGTCCATCCAAATTAAGGATTCCTATTTCACCGAAGAAATCGCCGGACTGCATGCTTGTCATTACTCGGCCTGTTTCACTGAAATTCAACAATATCGATTAGACTGGTTCAAGGAATTACTTGTATACTTGGGCTTGATAATATCACGCCGATCCAACGCTACTTTTTTTAACCCAGAGTGTCATTGTTTCGCTCAAGATAATGATACAATGTTGCTATTTACAGGGACGGGAAGACTACGCATATTTTTACTGGGATAAAGCAGACATTTTACCATACTAACTGTTTATCTATTTAATAGAATAAAACTCCGTTACCTTATAACTTCTAATATACCATCAGCTATAATAAACATTTCCCGGGCTACTTCTCCTTTACGACAAATCAAATCACCTGGTGTGAATATATACGCTTTCATTTTGAGAACAAGGTCGTGCAAAAACTCCGGCTGACACTCTTGAAATATCGTCACCTAAAAACCAAATAGTATAAAAAAAAAAAAAAACTTAATTAAAAGTTTTTTATAATATACATGTTATTATAAATATACAGTTAACTAACAAGTAATGCAATATTATTTAAAGAAACGTCGAATTTAATGATTCTGGTCAGGTGCTGCAGAATAATTTTGGGAACCAAGGTAGTCAACCAATGCTGTATAGACAATCATAGTCTGTTGCACACGTCAGACGGTTCTTTATGTTTTAAAGAATAGTATGAAACAAAGATGCCGTCTGGGTCTTTTATTCAACGTGTTCTCACCTCTTCTATTACCTCACATCCACCCTCTTCTTGAGTTCTTTTTGAGCATAGCTGTAATTAACGTTGTTGATTCTCTTGAAGGCTTTACAGATGCTAGAGTAGCCATCGATAGTGGTGCTCAGTCGTTATTTCTATCCAGTAATGGACTCGGCTTACACCTCCGAACAGCTGATGGCTGTGACCCGTCCTATCGGTACAGCAGATATCTCGTGTAAGCCTGGATATTGTTGTTGTGGATATCTCTTTTATTGCGTTCTTTAAGTTGTGAGCTCGGTGGTTCTTTTGAGCTGTGAAGTCTCTTCTGATTCAAGAACGCCCATTAACAGTCCATTCTAAGTAAAAGGAAAATGGGCATACGGGAACGCAAAAATCTATACGGGAAATAAAACCCCAGTAGGATATATCTAATTTATCTGCCAAGCTTAGGGTAGTCTGTATCAGTTCAGCAAGGTCAGTTTCTTGTTCAACTCATGATGTTTTGTGCGCAAACGGTAAACTTTAATATGTTAAGTGGACTGTTAAGGTTTTTGGTATCCAATTATCTCCAATGATAGACTCTATATGTTATGACCTCTCTTTTTTTATACCTCGCTTTTAAAACGGGTAATCCGTTCAGATAAATTAAGATTATTCGACCCATTTGGCTCTCCTGCAGCAGTCTCTATAGCAAAATTCTACATTCAACGACTTTGGCTATTTGATGTTGGTTGGGATGAGGAGACACTGCCAGATCTCAAGCATACATAGGAACGCTTCGTTGCTATGTTGCCTCTTGTCACACATATATATCAGTGGCCTCTCAGCCCAGAATCCACTGTCCCTCTTGAGACATCTACCACCCCCTATGCCTAGTTGTCAACTCCTTATCGAGTTAAAAGGACTCCTTACGGTGGGTGGTAGACTTCGTTACGTTTCCATGTCAGATGAAATTTGCTATCATCTTTTACAAACAATCCACTTAGAACATCAATTTTGAAGGATTCGGTCGAATTATAGATCTTCACCGGGGTTGTAATAATTTTGTCCAAAATGTGACACCACGAAATGGTCATCTGGCTCTTCTAGCAGCGCCTTAAGCTGGTAGTAATCTTATTCATTTTCATTAATTAATTAAAGTTCTGTACTTTAATTTTTCTTCTTTATCAATGCAACTTTATTGTCTTTTCCTCTAATCCCCCCCCCCCCCGCTTCCCTTTTACCTGCGGTTCACACTTTGGAACAATGTTCTCAGATCGGAGTGTTTTCCTTAGAATTAGATGTACATATTTTTTTCTTTTTTCATTCTAATTGTAAGGTTGATTCTTTTAAAACCACAGGTTTCGATAAGGGATATATTCGGTTATGCCTTCAAGCATAAAGTGGGGACTAAGTTTTATTTTCTCCACTACTCCACAGGCTGGAGGGGATAGGCCCTACCTCGTCGGGTGTGGGCCTGCCCCGCCTTCCGTGCTAATTAATTAGATGCGTAAGACTAATTCTCTCCCTCTCACTTACTTAACCTCGTAAAACCTTAACTCACTCTCTCACTCACCTCATCAATCACCACTGCACCATAAGAACGTGCCACCAAGTGGACACTGGAGGACCCTTCTCTATGTTCAAGGCAGGTACTACACATCACCACTCCAGGTACTTCATTTTCCCAATTTTGTTGTCTTTATTTTTGTTCCCCCTATTATTTTAAGTTTTATGTATCACTCAAGAATGATAGCATAAAGTTTTATATGAGTACCAATCAGAATATTCAAAGAATTTATTGTGAATTAGGTACTAAAAAAAAATGATTGCTCACAGCGTTACAATAACATTACCTTTTTAAGTACGCTGAGGTTAACGTGAAGGGCGAGCTCAGTTTTAAGTTTGTCGGGTAGGAGGCCCAGGGCTATGTTTATATCACCTCCTCCTTGTATCCTACCCCTGAAAATAAACGTCAATTGTTATAGAGCAAATAATAAACTACAATATTTAAAAATACAAAACAAATACATAAAATGGTTGTGCATCAACTCATAAATTTACATGCCGAGAGGACAAACTTACAGGCTTATAATTTAACTTCTAAATGTTTGTTAAAGGATAATTGGGAAGTAAAAGTAACCCCTAATTACTTATAACTTTTCACAACTTCAATATGTTTGCCGCATAAACACATCAATTCCAACACTCATTTTTGGATATTTTTCCACCGTTAAGAAATGCCACCATTTTAAATTTATTCAAATCTATTTTTAAATTCCATAGTTTTGCGTATTTAGCCATGTTGTTTATCATAAACTGCATTATGTTTGGATCATCTGATACTAAACATATGTCGTCTCATACGCCAGAGTTTTAATTGATTTCCCGTTAATTAACAGTCTTCCACCGAGAGTATCTAACATGTCTTTTGTAAAAAACAAAATCGGTTATAGGATACAACTTACCTTACGCCTATTTTTGTCTCGAAGAATTCTGTTGTAGCATTTTTAAGCCACACCAAGGAAATGGTGTCTTGGTAAAGCGCTTATGGTTCTAAGAAATTAGATGACAAGCCTAGAAAAGAAAGTTTTTTAAAATAAACCAATCCTATTTATTAGGTCGAACGCTGCCGAACAATCAACTAAGAAAAAATACAGTTTGCCGTTTGCCTCTTTTATGGCGTAATCTGTGCTTTATATTAGCTCAATTAAATATACTGTCGTAAGTTGAGTTCCCGGGCGGGACCCAGCTTGACATTCGTTTAGAAGGTTGCTTGCACAGTCAAAGAGACGACTGTTCAGAATTTCGGTGAATATTTTTGCGAAGCAGTTAATAAATTAAATTCCACGGTGGTCGGATACATCTTCGATGGACCCCTTTTTTGCGCAGAGGAAAAATTATGGATTCAGTAAACCTACGGGGTACATTGCCGAGTTAAATATGTTTACCAGTAATATAAGGAAGTTTTTGGGTAAATCCTTGAAAAACTCGAATGGAATTCGATCAGTTCCTGGCGCATTTCTTAATGGTAAATTATGAAGAGCGTCGGTTAAGGTTAATTCGTTTACTTGGATCGGCCTATCTAAACGCGTGTCTATGTATAATGGTTCAGCAAACTGCACGGACCTAGTTGTAAGCGACGGGTTTAGCAGCTATTTGAAATGTCGGACCCAGTCTTTATTTGAGATACCATTTCCTATCACACATTTTTTCCGAATAAACATTCTAGCCAAGGTGCAATATTCCTTCGATGTTTTAACATTTCTAAAATCATTGAATATTGAACGATTCTATTTGATTTGTTTGTTTTTACAGAGAGATTAGTAGTCCTTACTGACCCACCCGTAAAGACTGTCTTTCACATAGTTAGAGTCATCTATAAAAGTTTAACAAAGACATCAATTTTTTTACGCACTCTATTACACTCGTTATCAAACCATTTCTGTCAAAATTTATTCCTAATCGTGTTATTGTTATTTGTTAGGCTTGAATAAGTTTAATGACATATTCAGTGGAGAAAGGTGATGGATTGTTACTAAGAAATGTATTGTGGAACTGTGTAGTTACCTACTAAATACCTTCCCCTGTACCTCTCTGAAAAATACGTTTACCATATTTTTCCCGGAAGGGAGGAATATACGAAGGATATATGCTGACTCGGGGGGGTTAAAATCCCCCCCCCCCCCGGGTGACCTACTCATGGAGCATATAAGGTCGTAGCTCTGGGTCTGGTTCTCCTAGTGATCAGATATCAATTTTAGCTTAGTTTAACAAGTAATCACACTTAAATACCAATCCAATCACACACCATCGGCCCTTTACAAATAGCAAAGATTACGCAGAGTTTGTTACCTTGACCAAGAGTAGTCGTACCAGCGGAGAACTCGTTTCTTCATGCCTCCAGGCACCTTGTGATGTCTCATGTAGGTTTTAGCTCCGTCCAAAAGTCTTTCAAATTCTAATCTGTTAGCATTTCTGTTAGTTATAACGTTACCCACTTGACCTATAACAAAAACAAACTAGGTGTATAATCAAAATATAAAATAGTATCAAACATCATTAAACAACATCTTGGTGGCTCAACGTAAAGTTTGGTAATTAGTTAGCACAATGTTCGTGTGGGCACGTTATTTATCAACCGCCATAACCTGATGTGGCACGAGGAAAGCTTCCAAAAAAGACGACGAAGGCGAAGCCCATTACAAGGGCATATTCGGCCTACGAACCAATGCAGACGGGTCATCTTTCCACTTGACGGCGTTTGATGATAGACTTCGGTCGTAATTACTACCACGACTTGACCTCCTCTTACGCTCCATTACCGACAAGATAACTGGTCAAACTCTTCTCGCTCTGGAAGAAAACCTCGCCCTTAAGATCGAAATGGTAGCGGAGTGTTTCTTCACCCAAACCGCTGGTGTCCACAATCAACATGCTTAAGACGAAGAACAGGCCCGTATTCAAAGAGATCGACCTGAATGAATTCCTTACACCTAATTCAGCTAGCTAAACACCGGGGAAGGTGTTACGGGAAAGTACTTTTATCCCTCCGGATAAAATAATGTCTGTATAAATGTAGAAAATAATTATTTGTATATATTTTTTATTTTTTATTTCTATTGTACTTTAAATCAACTATTGAATAAAAAGAAACAATCATAATTTATAAAATATTAATGATAATTTGATAATAATTAGTATCAGTTTAGAGTGGAAACGCTTCAGAAGATGAATTAAACAGTTAATTTATTCACACTCACACCTTATAATGTGCATCACTACTCAACTCAATATATTATAACAAGGGGTTGTTAAACTTTAAGTTTATCATTTTCAAGGTATTTCTTCGTGATGTAAATGTTTGTTCACCAAAGTTGCTACTCCACCAACTAGAGAAGTCCAATCGGCTTTGCATAATTTATGATTTTTTTTTCTTTTTAATTTTCGAAATAAACTTAGCTTCATTGCATTTCATTATGTGTTAGAGAAAATATAGGCGTACTAAAAATTCTATCAAATTTGTTAGTGAATTTTTATTTTTTTATTTTTTTAGAAATATGTGAAATCAGAGCAAAACATCATTTGATCTTTCAGCCTAAACTAGTGTTAAGGGAGAGTATCAATTTTGGTGCAAACTGCTACCTTGTCAACCCCATTTTTATCTATCCCCCTTCTCAATTCTTTTATAACTTGAAGCTTTTGATTTATTTTTTATAATATTGCTATTCGACAGGTAGATACCATAACGGGATATATATCACAGCATATAATACTAAAAATTAAAGGTTCTGATACAGAACTTGTGTGGCTAATAACTTACCTACTATCGTTGCAAATATGAAAACACCTATCAAGTAGCTAACAATTGTGAATATATACCTGAAAAAAACAAAAAAAGAGATTTATTTGTTTTGAAAAAAATAAAATAAAATAAGGAATGACAATTATTATTTGTTAAATTTAATTATTTGCTGACGAACACAGTAGGAATAACAATAACTACACTTGGGTGAAATAAATAGCACCATTTTTCTCTCATAAATATTATTTCAAATTTTAATTGGGAATATTTTAAATTTTCTTAGATCATAAAATTTTAAGAAAAATGTCCCTTCTTGGAGGTACATATTTTTAAAATAAAATACGTAAAACGTTTATTATTATTATATTTATAGAAAACAAACTACAGTAAAACCTGCTAAAGTGACCACCTGGTCAATGTGACCACTTTTTCATGGTCCCCTTCATACTTTCCTGTACATTTTCTTCTGCTTATTGTGACCATCTGCCTAAGGTGACCACTTTTGGTCGGTCCCTTCGGTGGTCACTTTATCCAGGTTTTACTGTAATTGACTTTATTAAAGAATCGCAAGGTTCTGGTTCTAAGTGCTACATACAAATTGTAAATAATAACAGTATAAAACAAACCCTTCATCATTATTGGACCATTAGAGATAGTAATAATAAAAGGCAATGGTAAAAAGTATAACATTTTATTAAAAACAGCAAAAGAAAAATAATGTAGAAGGTTTAATCAAAACCTACGGACTGGATGCTTCTCCGATATGTAATTTATTTTAGTTCTTTATTGACGCGACCGATCAAACTCCTTGCATATAAATATTGGCCCGATTTCTAGAAAGCTCTGCATTTCAGCACGATGATTTGATTTGATTTTTGAATTTTTAATGAGGCATTTCTAAGACAAATTTGAAGGTAGTCTTCACTCTAATATATAAGTTTTCTAAGGTACTTTGACGAGGAAAATATCAAGTTTTTATTCATGTTGTTTTAAAATTAATTTTAAATTGGTATACGCAGGAAACTGGTAAAGAATAAACCCCGTTTCAACATAATGCTATTATGATTCCAGTGTCTTAACAAAAGTATATCTGTGGAAATGATAGGCCGTAGCCTTTAAAGCAGCGAATTGTGAAAAGCCAGTCCACTCTCATCAGCTTGATCGATCTTAATCGAAATAAAAACAACCGACATATTTTTTTATTTATTTTGAAAATACCATGAGGAATTAAACATGATTTCAGATATCCCTGGGATAACCTTTTTCCCAGATTTTATCCTCCATCTTTGGTCCATGGGTTCCCCTATGGCTATCCGGTTTTAGATGTATCATTGGATACTCTTAACGGGATCCTACGGAAATCCCATGGTCGTTAGAAGGGCGGACATCGTGTCAGCCAGAAGAAATCCAGAAGCAAAAAAAAAAAAAAAAAAAAATCTCTCTACAGGAAGTGCCAGTGGACCAAGTGACTGGTCCTGTGGATATCCGTCGTGCTGTTGGAAAATTGATTCTGGAGCACCAATTTTTAGCCCCTTTTTGACATATATCAACGCTCAGTTCACAATGACGCGAATAATGTTCATTAAATGTTTGTGGATTGTTTGTAATAAACATTCTCCTAACATTAGTCGAACCAACGATTTATCATAACCACAGAGATAAGTCTAACGGTCACCATGATCTCGGTGGCCGAATTTAACCATTTTTATACCTTGTGCAAGTGTGTATCATTCCAAGTTGATTTTCTCTTGACTTACGCTACCTTAGTTTTATTTATCACAATAATTTCATTTCTAGCACAAACTATACATCGATAGTTAGTTGCTCATATCGATTTAGGTTTAGGTTCATTTCGGATTCGTGAGACAGGNCAATAATTTCATTTCTAGCACAAACTATACATCGATAGTTAGTTGCTCATATCGATTTAGGTTTAGGTTCATTTCGGATTCGTGAGACAGGTAAAGGCGGAGACACACCTGAGCATTCGCCCCGAATAAGCATGCGTTTCCGTTCGGCTCGTCCTCTCCATATCTATGCGATTCGGGGGCGAACGCATGCTCATTTGGGGGCGAATGCTCAAGTGTGTCACCACCTTTAAATATGTTTTTTTTTTTTTTTTTATGTCAAATCGATAATCTTTTACATAGGAGAAAATACATATTATTTGCATAGTTTTCGTATCCAAAGGTTGTTTTGAGGCTTAAGACTTGTCACCTGGCTACACTATATTATAGTTAAAGTTGATCTCTCATGTAATCAGGGCCACCTAAGCACAAAACACGGTAGTATATAATTTAGCAATACGTTCATTATGTAATCAAAGTTGATAGAGTTTATTACTTTGAGGCAGTTAACTGGTCGTGCAGTCGGCAGCCATAAACTACCGAACCAATAAATCTTACTGGATATGTTATCCAAACTGTATCTTTAACCTGATTTATTTCCCCATTTGTAATTAATTTATTCCTGTTAAAATCATATACTTTTTTAAAGAATTAAAAAAAAATATATAATAATAATAACAAATGTATAAATTAAAATATAAATAAAAAACAATTTAAAAACTTAATAATCTGGCCCGTAGCAAAGTTCTCATACAGTTCTTAATATCATGAAAATATTTGTTAAATTTACGATAAAATTTTTTTTTTTTTCGAGTTTTCAATTTACTTTCTAAAATTACCTCCTGGCCAATTTATCAGGAAAAAGGAAGCATACACGAGACTATGTAGTCTACATACTAAGAAACTGTCAGGAAAAACATCTAAACGACCAGAGGGAAATCCTAAGCGTAAGATACCAAACTAAGTGAGGCTAATAATAATAGAAAAAATACTACCAGACTAAATAATTATCTCTAAGAAATCGGAGGCAATTTTAGCAAATATCTTTCAATTATTACATTATTAATTAAGTACAAAATTACAAGATAATCCAAGGAAGGCTGTACGAAACTGAACCACAGGCCAATTCATTTCTAGCACAAACTATACATCGATAGTTAGTTGCTCATATCGATTTAGGTTTAGGTTCATTTCGGATTCGTGAGACAGGTAAAGGCGGAGACACACCTGAGCATTCGCCCCGAATAAGCATGCGTTTCCGTTCGGCTCGTCCTCTCCATATCTATGCGAAACGGGGCGAACGCTTGCTCATTCGNTCTAAAGATATTGCTATTATTATTCTAGAATAATCTATTATTACGTTTCGAATCGTGAGGAAAATGATATTTGAATAATGCAGTTGATGAAAAACTCGAGCGGAAACTGCTTTACCCGATTACTTTCCTGTACAACATTTTCTCACGGTTGTTCTTTAAGTAAAATATCTTACTTATTTAACACGTAAATTCTTCGTTCGACGTTTTTTTAGTGGAAACGACTAATGTCAGGTTTAAACATATATATACTTTTTAACGCGAGCAGTTTATTTTTATACAATATGATTCTTATTTATACAAGCCTCATTAGACGACATATTCATGTTTCTATGTTATTAGAAATGGTTTGTAAACAAACGTGTGTCCAGTGAGTAAGAAAGAGAAAGGTTGACTTAATTATAGTCGTAGTTGAGTTAAAGTTATACTATACACCCCTTTTTTTATTGGAAATACATATTTCATGATACCTGACACATATGTATTGGAAAACAACAATAAAAATTTTCTAAACATGTTGAACATTTTGCTATAATTCAACCCCTTTGGATAATTTTCAAGCTTTTTACATATTTTTCAATGATTCCAGGGCATTGCACAACTTTATCACAATTCTAGTTAACATTTTACACAACATTTACTTATTTTATTTAAAATTTCAACAAAAATTCTCGTAAGAATCTGGGTCTAAGAGAAATTATAATCAGACTCTATTTTAACTTTTCTATTTAGGTAAGTGAATGTTGTGTAAAATGTTAACTAGAGTTGTGATAAAGTTATGTAATGTTAGGAATCAATGAAATATGTGTAAAAGCATGAAAATGACCCAAAGGGGTTGAAATATAGCAAATTGATTCAACATGCTTGAATTTAAATATGCAATTTCACATTAAACGTCTAGTGCGGAAAGTAGCAATTTGCATGCGAGTGTGGAGTTTGCACCCGAGCGATAGCGAGGGTAGTAAAACCACCAAGCAAAGCAAAATGCAATTTTCGCACGAGTTGCGTACCGTACTTTATCTACGATTGTTGGGTTTTAATAATAAATACAGAAAAAAATATTTCAAAAATCATTATATACATTGTTTATTTTTGTTACATTGTTTAACTAATAAAGATATTGAGAAATTATGTAAATGAATGGATGAATTATTTGTTATAATTTCAATTGATTGTTATTGTGTTATTATAACAATTATTAAAATATATGGGTACAGCATTAAGTGAGGATTTCCATAATGGAATACGCTATTATTATTAGTACTGACACTGGAAGTTAAAGCTATTGGTTATGGCTCTTCATTTATAGCATTAACAATTTGATTTTGTTTCGAACTGATTCCTCTATAGCCTTCTGTTACTGTGCTCCATCTCCATCCTCCATATGATTTAAATATCAGCCACAGCCACAGAGTTTACCAATAACGTGGCAGAAGACCTTCTAAAAGTATGCCCGGTATATAATGCAGCGTTAGGCAGCTTTAAAAACTTGGCAACTACAGAAGGCATTTTTCCAAACAAGTTACCGCCGACTACCTGCTTGTAGCATTTGTTATTTTGAAACTTAAAAAAAAAACAGGGTCCACAATAATCTTTTGGTCGATATGAAGCATATTTTTTGTAAATATAATAAAAATGCCAGTCAGAGTAAAGGTTATTGGTCATTTAGTTTGCGTGTCTGGAACTGTCACTAATAATGCTTTATTTAAATCTTGCAAATCTTCAATCTTAATGTTGCGCAGTTCTTGTTTTCTACATGCGCCTGCCATACCCATATTATCTGATCCCATCTGTAAACAATAGAGAAAACAAGAGTTAGAAAGAATAAATATTTATGCCGATAGTTGGAGAATAAGTAAAAAAACTAAATGCGCAGATTATATTGCACTAGGACTAGAATAATATTATTTTTAACTTAAAAGGTCAATGAAATCTCTTCTTGAAACACTGATCTTGATATTATTCCTAACCTATGTTTTAGTTTAACAAACATATAGAAAAGAAAAACATACCTTAGTTAACAAATAATTTTCATCTGGTGCCTTCAGTAGAAATTCATTTATTTGTTCTTGCGTTAAAACTTTTGCTTTCTTCGGCATATAATTTTCGGATTTCATTTTTAAAAATGCTCTTAGTTTTAAATAAGGAGATATATTTACATTGTGTTTTAATGAAATTGCTGTTTTTATCATAGAATAAACACTCCATAAACTTGACGATTTCATCAATTTTTCTGTATTTAAATGATCAAAAATGATCAATATAAAACATTTTCAGTAAATGAATGTTTCTTAAATCTTTCCAATCGATAAACTTGCTGTATGTAAGTTCGTATATCCTCTTGATAAAGAGGGCATTAATTCTTTAGTTATATTTTTTGCTGAATTAATTATGACTGGAGGGTATTATTCTCCTCGTTTTCGTCAGAGCTGCTTAATTCACTCATTGTTTTTCACTAAAAACTCGATATAAACAGTTACTTTTATAAACGAACAGCAAATTAGTTTTGGTAAATGTAAAAAAATACTCGCTAATCGTGCGTTAAGGTGAATATATCTTATTTTTTACCGCCATAAGGTGGAAAAAAGAGAAATTCTTCAGAATTATGAGACGCGCATGCGCAATGACAAGTACGTACAGAATCACTTTCTACGTATCTAAACAGAGATACAATGTTTATATTTCTTATCAATCGTAAATAAACAAATAAAAAAACGTAGTACCCAACAGACCAGGATAAGGATAAATCCTCAGTTTACTAATAAGAAATGTTTTGTGGATAATCTTTTTTGGGGACATGATTGATTATCCACATTTCCCCGAAAAAGGTGTCCCGACCTTTGTTGGGGACGTAAGAGTAATCTTATATGAAGGGCCGAGGTGAATAACGATTATACTTACAATAAACTTATTTTCCACTGAACAAAATTAAAGTTTTCGGACTGATAACATACACAAATAATAATGTTTAAAGCTTAAAAAAAGTAAATTGTATTACTTATGTTGCAACTTCATTAGGAAATGTAATTAGAACTTAAAATGTATAAGAGCAGTAAAAAATAGAGATTGTTTAAAAATCTAAAATAAAATGTAGGGATTAAAAACGATGATAGTCACAATTAAATTATAATGCAGAAAACGAGATTGACTGACACTCGGAGCCCTTAGTGGAGGGGAATCGAGTGCAGACGTCTGAGATCGGGCGGACTTGCCTATCTTCACCCTCAGCAGAAGCTCACATCAGTTTCCTGCTTATGTAGATGTCAACCCTTCCCTTTATCTATCTCCGAGTTAAGTTGCGCGCGCAGCCTTTACCACATGCTTTCACAGTTCCGCTTCACTTGAATACGGATTGGGATATTTTGAGTGATCGTTACCCGCGGGCAGCGCTTTTCTTAAATGGAAGTCTTTTAATTACATTAATCGTGTTTCATATTTGCTGTAGTTTATACATAAAAAAAAATAATAATAATTTTAACTTGATGCGTAGGTGTCTGCGGGTAGATACGTCATAAACAGCTGGGTTTTCCGGTGAAATCCGCGTCACGAAGGGGGTTTAAGTCGGACGTTTCGCTTCCACTACCAGTGAAGCAGCGGAAGGCTTTTATCTCCCATACATCATACAAAGTGCAACACACAAGATAAGCTAGATTCTCCGAAAACATGGCATCGGGACCACTTTTAACGCTCACATGACCACCAGAAGCCTCCTGAAATCGTCAAAAGACCACCTTCATCTCAAAACTTGTGGTTTACCCAATCCCTTGCAGTTGCGACAAGAACTACATCGGGCAAACCGGAAAATTGATCACAACTCTCCTACAAGAACACGTAAGAACAGTGAAAAACAACGACTACATATCGCCGATAGCTTAGCATTCTGAAGAATCCGGCCATCTCATAAAAGAACTACGAGTACTCGCTTCAGTCAACAGATATCACAGCAGGGTGGTAAGAGAGGCTATTAGAGATCAAGAAACAACCAGAAAACTTCAACATAGAGGAAGGATTCACTCTCTCCCGGACCTGGAAACCTGTGGTTTGTACCTGTGCCAAGCAGAAAGCAAAAAGCGGCGCCGTGGTCACTTCCCTACTTAAACTTCACCCGTTCCACAAAGGAACACCGACGACGGCAACACCTGTTTAAACCGACTCGAGCCTCCGTGGAATCCTGGTATAATCTACGCTCCAGAAAACCAGTATAAATACGTCGTCCTCCGCTCCAGTCACCTGTATGTCTTGTTGTTTCTTCAAGTAAACATCACGATGCTCCAC
Source organism: Gerris buenoi (assembly GCA_001010745.2). NCBI lineage: Eukaryota > Metazoa > Arthropoda > Insecta > Hemiptera > Gerridae > Gerris > Gerris buenoi. The sequence continues at coordinate 87,402 of KZ651315.1, read as the reverse complement.
ATCTCTGAAGATGCTTCTAGTAGAGGAAGCGAAACGTCGGACTTCAACCCCTTCGTGACGCTGATTTCAATGGAAAAGCAAGCTGTTTGTGACGAAATTAATTTTACATTTAATTTAATTTTTAAGTGCTTCTTTAGTTTTTAGCACTGCTCGCCACTGTTTTGATAATAAAACTGTAATATACAGTAACCCCTCCATATCCTACAACAGATTATTGGACTATCATCATTCTACCCTTGACGCATGAGACTATCATCATCCTTACCTCTTGGTTTTGAAATTGTTTTTAAGAGGGTTAACATTGCTTATTGACTTTAGTCTTTACACGTGTAAATAGTTTACCTCAAAAGCTATCAGATAGCACAAACAGTTTTTAATTTTTTCAAAGCATGCGGACTATCATCCTTTTTCTCTCCGGAACTTCATATTTAATAAGGCATAATTTAAGTCTAATACTTATTGCTTTTAAACGGCTGACATCACCAATAGTTTTGTAATTTTGCCGATAAAATAATTCTAAATACAGCTTATTAGTCTATCCTAAATAATCATAAAATGTTTTTCATTTTAATGATTAAGTAATAAAATTAAATATCTTAAGGCTTTATCGCATAAGCAGACTCAGACTATTGTAATTTTTGCCGACTAAGATGATAAACCATTACAGAAAGGACTGTTGTGATAACCTATCTACCTAAAAGTATCACTATTTAAACTCCTGATAAATCACCATGTGATAAAAGCACTATAGATTAAGATTTGCCTACCTTCTGCATATTTCATATTACTTGGTCTAGCCGATCAAATTAATGAATACCTTTAGTAGTAGAATATAAATATGAAAGATAAAAAAACTTTTTAAAACTATCACTTATCTTATTAGGGTCAGCCTTACTTTTGAGACGTCAAGTTTCAAATACCTTTAAATAACTTTGTGCCATTGTGTACCTTTCTTCTCCCAGCCAAAACACTATTTATTAAGTAGGCATTTAAGGAAGTCCCCTCTTACACTTATTGTTTTTCATAAATAAAATTAAAACGGATATAATATGTAAGTTGGTAACGTACTCTTGGTTGGTTTCCGGTGTAGGCAGGTCCCCGATAGTTGTCAGTGTTAGTGTTGACCAATACAAAGAACCCAAATATTTTCTAGCCACAGTGTCGTATTCTCCAGGTCTCTGAGGATACGCCCAGTAGCCTTTAAAACCTCCGGCTTCCGATATAAGAAAGTAGAAACAGCCGAACCAATGAGCAAGTAATAGTAGAATGTGAATCAAATTAACCACTCTATAAACATTTGGGTAAACTGTTCTAGCTTCAGCATAATAGTAGAACTGATAAAGACGATAAACCTGAAACAAAAGTCCACAGCTCTTAGTAACTTTGCAAGCGTATCATTGTTTTTTTTTTATATATATATATAAAAAACACTACTGCAGCCGTGATTAGGGATCAAATTTCAGAAAATCCCTTCTTGGCAGACATCAATATTATTTTAGAGTTTCAAGGATGAGGTGATAAATAAATGGTCTCTATCTTGTATCAAAATAGCTGATTGAAAAACCCTTTTAAAAAAGTTGTTTGTATTATAAGAGGAAGCTCACTTCAAAATTTCATGGTCATAGGTCCAATGATATCCCGATGATTCAGTCAGTAAGTCAGTGGTGTTAGGAGTTTATATAAATAGTTCATATATAGTTAGTTTATATTTATTAGTTTATATATAGAGTTCATATATATTGATGGAAAAGGCTTCTATCGCTCACTCATCCCTAATTCTCCAGCTATCTGAATAGGTACAAGGCTATGTTGTATATTCGCCAGTTGTAATTAATAGTCATTTGAGGACTAGCTCAAGCTCCAAGAAAACAGAATGTCTCTGTGTATGTATACCTGAGACCAAATATTAATGAATGAAGGTCGAAAAACCTGGCGTTGCTATAGCAACATCATTATACACACTTCCATTTACGATGTTTGTCACCTGACCTGAACCTAAAGTTAGCTGACCCACGAAAGTACTTTTACCCAGGATAATATTTGAATTCAATCAACCATCAATAATTATCATTCTCAGATGTTAACAATTAACCGATTAGAATTAGATTCTTCAGGCAAATTTACATTTAGTTCGGACTTTCGTTTTATTAATTTTGCTATTGTTTTTGTCCACTATAACATGTATCACTACTATTATCATGTAAGCTGTGAATTTATTTTTATTATCCTGGAACGTCGGAATTGTAATACAGTTCAGTTTATCACCAAAACCAGAGATTACCTTGAGAATTTACATATATTTAGAAAAAAATAATTCTTTACCTTTTCAGACAGGGAGAAATAGTAGTGAGAGAGTTAGAGCTTTCGAATTTATATACAATACAGGGTGATACAAATAGTTCAAGAACAGTCAATTATCTCAGTAGGGAAAGTACGATAAAAAAATGTTTTATATACAAATTTAAGGGTTTCAAAAAATCGATTATATAGTTACTGATAGATTTATACAGGGTGGTCCAAAAGTCTCCCCCCCCCCCCTTAACTTTTGAACGGTTTGAGATAAATTAATGAAACTTGGGGGATCTCTACCATGCCAAGGGAAGTTTGTTTTCATGCTATCGCCCACTA
>KZ651315.1:72300-83604 GCA_001010745.2 Gerris buenoi | reverse complement strand
GGGGGGGGGGGGTGGTCCAAAAGCACCAACAAGTCCCCCAAATAAGAAATAAAGTTGACAGCAATGTGCTATCAGCACACAAATACGGATTCTAAAGAATTCAACAAATTTTAAGATACAAAAGGAAATTGTTATTGGGACCTGCAGTTAAGAGACCTTGGCAGGTTATCAGTATTGATATAGTAGCCGTTAGCCAACCAACAACATCAGCACATATTAGTAGTTTAAACAGCCTAAAAAGGTTTTCTCTAAAAAAGCTTTAAAGGAACTTTCCTAAAAAAGCTGATGCAACTTCAAAACCTCTTAAAGATAACGTCTTTATGCTATTGGGTACTTCAGAGACGGTCACATGTGACAATATTTCACAATTTGTGAGACATGACTGAAGTCCAGTCTGCGTGGATATGCTGTTAATATTGCTTATACTGCTCACTTCTATTTTCAATTTTCAGGCTAATCTAGTGGAGAGAACAAATCGAGTGATTAAGAACATGGTGGCTGCGTACGTCGGAAATGACCACAGAAGATGGAATGAGTTGAGTATACGTCACAAATTGGCTTTACACTCCGAACCGCAGAACTTAAAGAGCGTTCTATAACAGCTTTTTTTTTTTTTTTTTTTTTAACCCTTCGCTCAATAATTCACCTTCGATTCTCCACAATCCTCTTACAAATGGAGTCTTTGAACAGGCAGACAGCTGCAGATGCGGTGTTTGATGAGGCATCCGTATGAGCAAGAGATCAAATGCTAATCAAGACTTAAGCAGTGATTACCAAAAGGCTTCTGAAGTAGCCGAAAGTTTGTGTGATGAAATAATTTTACATTCTGATGTCAGAAAGCAAGCCAATAGACCAAATGCGCCATTCAGTTCGCCTGAAGAACACTTAAAGAGGAATCTGTACGTCCCAAAACTTGTCTGGGTAATAGAAGACCTAACATCAAGATTTTCAGGAAGTTCTTGATGTATTGCGGCTAAACATTTTCCTCCCATGACAAGGGCAGAATTTACTCTCAAAGTAAGTCTGAATATTCATTGTGGGCTTCCAAATGGAACAGAGTAATTGAGAGGGTGAGAGAAGTGCCGACACTAGCGCAAGCACTACAGTGTATGAAGCCTGTCATCCAGGTTTATGTCCTAGTACAAAAGTTTTTGGTTCAGATTCTTCTGACGCTGCCGGTAGGAATAGCAAGTTCTGAAAGACCCTTCTCTTCCTTGAGGCTGCTAAAAATATATTTTTTAAGATCAAGAAGAACAGAGAACCGAAAAATGGATTGCTAAATGGGATTGCTCTTATGTACATACACAGAGACATCGTAATATATAGGGAAAATTTGCATCCAAAAACAAACAAAGAAAATCAAGAATATGTACTCACAAAGAATAATCACTCCATATTTTGCCAAACAATTTATATATTTTCAGTCATTTTTTATGTACATTCAATAATTTTAGTACTATTTCCACAACTAAAAATGAACTTAAATGCAGTTTTAGGGTTAAGGGTTTGAATTTCAAAATGTTACCGGGCCCCTTGTCAGACCCCTCCCCACCCTCCCCTAGATGAAGCCCTTAATCCGCCACTGTTCGTCACTCCTCCTCTTAACTTTATTTGGATTTAACTCCTATACTTTGACTATACAATTCTGCCATGAAGGGTCGTATTTAAAATATTAATGCTTCCCCACTTTAATTTTAAAGGGCTTCTCAGGGCCATTAAACATTGTATAAATTTATATAAAATATTTTTTATTAACTTTGTCGATTGAGATATTGACTGTTCCAAAACTTTAAAGACTCGTTTAATTCATGATAAGTAATTATTATTTCATATTTATTTTTTATACAACAAGTGAAGGATAGTTTTTGCAGTATCTCCTTAAAACCTTCGACAACGTCTACTTCTAATAAACTATATTAGATGGTAAGGAGCATCGAACTCCAAGCTTCGCGTGCGGTGTCGAGAAAAATCCAGTTGTGAAAGCCAATTTAAGAGATTAGCAAAGTGTAATTCTTAGTGTTATTGAGGTTCCTTACCTTAAAAAATCGAGGAAATCTTAGTATGGGTTTCTCGACGTAGTTCGTAACAAAAAGGGGGTAGATATATTCGATCGGTGTGACGGAAACCACGTCGAGGACGAAGTGCTTTGAGCCAAGATAATGATAAGCTAGTTTTTTCGAGTTGTATACCATTAAACCCTGTTCTAAGTAGCCTGTTCTAAGCTGTATAAACACGTCCAAGTAAAACGTTACATCTGTTATGGTGTCGATTGTGAACCAAGTAGTAGGAGAAGCGTTCTGAAGTTCAGGAAACGACTGACGAACTATCAGAGACCACAAATTGTATAGGACGGAGCAAGTAATTAGGAGCAACCAGTAGTAGTAAAAATCCGAGTCAGGATTGACCACAGTCAGAGATTGTTTAGGTCTTTTTCTTCGGCGACGTTGTCTTTTCTCTCTTCGACCCTTGGTGCCGTCGTTGCTACTTTCACCTTCACCGTCATCCCCTGTGTCCATAGTTTCCTACACAGTTACATTAACAAACATAACTAATACTTCTTATAAACAATATTTTAGGTAAGAGAGGTCTGCTTTTAGTAAAGGGTTATCAGCTTGCAAAGCAATTACAAAGGGAAGCAACTAATTCCCTTCGTATAATATAATATATATCTGAGTGTGTGTGCTTTGTGCGTGCTTACGTATGGATGTGCGGTTGTATATACATACATCTAGATAGCTTTTTAAGTTAATTAACAGAGTGAGGCTATAATTCTCAAAAATCAAAAAATATTTGGTATAAATACAAACAAACGTCTTTTGGTTTAAATTTTTGACCAGCTTCTCATAATAATGATCTATTTTTATGTATAAAAAGAGCGCAGAATAAACGTAACGTGCTCCGGAAATCTATACGTGCTATACCACTAGTAGCTACAGCCAACGCTGTAAAATACATTATAAACAGTGTTTACTTGAAGTTCTGGTACTTGACGAGTAGAGAATCTCTTGAGGAACGAATCTTCTCTNTCCAGTGGGATATGACCCAAGCAATATTTTGCACTCTCCTTCTCCAGTGGGATATGACCCAAGCAATATTTTGCACTCTCCTTCTCCAGTGGGATATGACCCAAGCAATATTTTGCACTCTCCTTCTCCAGTGGGATATGACCCAAGCAATATTTTGCACTCTCCTTCTCCAGTGGGATATGACCCAAGCAATATTTTGCACTCTCCTTCTCCAGTGGGATATGACCCAAGCAATATTTTGCACTCTCCTTCTCCAGTGGGATATGACCCAAGCAATATTTTGCACTCTCCTTCTCCAGTGGGATATGACCCAAGCAATATTTTGCACTCTCCTTCTCCAGTGGGATATGACCCAAGCAATATTTTGCACTCTCCTTCTCCAGTGGGATATGACCCAAGCAATATTTTGCACTCTCCTTCTCCAGTGGGATATGACCCAAGCAATATTTTGCACTCTCCTTCTCCAGTGGGATATGACCCAAGCAATATTTTGCACTCTCCTTCTCCAGTGGGATATGACCCAAGCAATATTTTGCACTCTCCTTCTCCAGTGGGATATGACCCAAGCAATATTTTGCACTCTCCTTCTCCAGTGGGATATGACCCAAGCAATATTTTGCACTCTCCTTCTCCAGTGGGATATGACCCAAGCAATATTTTGCACTCTCCTTCTCCAGTGGGATATGACCCAAGCAATATTTGTTTGACGCATATCATGCCAGGCACGAAGAATCCTCTTTCGAAGTTCATCAACGTTCTTTATTCTGCCTCCTACGTACACTCTTTGTTCTAACCAACCCAGACAGAGTAATCAATGGGATTTAGTTCTGGACAGCCAGGCGGCCACTCGTCTGGCAAAATGAAGTTTGGGCAATTCAATTTGGCAGAAGCGATGGGACGATGTACCACCTTGCATAAACGAGTAATTTGTCATTTGATCTTCAATTTTAGGCGACATTGTAGTTAACACATCTTCAATGTTTGTTATAACACTGAGGGACTCCTCCCACTAACCTCCAAAGAACCCCCCTCCCCCCCTCCCACCATATATATTATCAAAACTATAATATCAGACAACGATTACTACCCGGGCAACGACTTTTTTAAGGCCCTAATTCAAACCGTCATTGCATAGCTTTCACCCAACAGTTTGTTAAGTTATAGATAAGAAATTTTAAGTAGAAAAATTTAGTTTTCAGTCCCCACAAACCCCATATTTCTATCTACTACAAAAGCTGAGCTATAAGTGTTCAGAAAACTGTGTTTTTTTACCCAACCTGTATGTAGCTTTTATTATTAAGTTACACAGTTAAATTTAAAATTTATAATTGAATAGTAAATTGCCACCACAATAATGGAGAAAACCGCAACTTGCGGTACATTTTTTAAAAACATGTTGCGTCATTTCCGGTTTTTTGTAGACCGACTTTAGTTTCAAAATGCCATTAATAGAAGCATCGCGAATACTTTTCTTGATTGCATGTCACTTTAGAACAAAATCATCTTGTTAACCCTTGTCACAATAGATCTGCAATGGATGATATTGTTTATACTTAAAATCAGTCGTCAGTCCATGTTGGTAAATTTATTGAACATTCAATAAATTTACATTCAGGCAATGAATGTATAAATATTGTATATTAAGATAAGAAGTATATGCTTTCTGTACACACCAAGGGACCATCTGAGTGTACTCAAAGTACTTGGGGCTCAATCCGTTTGAAGTGGTCCAAAAATGAAATAGTTGGAAAACAATGATATTTCCTCTGTTCTTTTCCCTCATATTTATGGTGTTATAAACAACGCTTAAACATTTTTTTATCAAACAGTTCTAGTTTTTTCCTGCACTCAATGGTTCTCTGGCAGTCTGTTGGGGTATTGCGAGAGGTTCTGGGGTTGATGTAGCGTGTCTGGCCAGATTAATGGGCGTATAGAAATGGAAAAACTGACCAATATAATGCATATTATAGTTAAAGTGTTTCCTGTTTATTGATAAAAATTGCATTATTTATGGATTCGTATTCATTTCATACTCTCTCGAAAAACCAGATACGCTTCATCGAAGCCTAGTTAATCAACGGCGATACATACACCCAAGATTCGCATAATCGACTTGTATACAGCTGTGTCTCAAAATAGAGGACTGATGATGGAAAAGGTATTAAGAGAAAACTTATGAAATGAAGAAATATCCATAATTAGTGCATTATTGGTCAATTAAGGGAAAATACTTTAATTATACATGATGTCCCAGATACGCTACATCAACCGAATCTGGATAGCCGTTTGGGAGCCAACTTAAAATACCACTTTTAAGAGAGGGTGGATTGACTCTAGTTTGGTGGCTACAGCTTCCACCGCGACTACCTCTCCGTCATTTTTTTTTTTTTTTTTTTTTTTTCCGAGGGGCTTTTTTACCAAAGACGCAGACCACTTAAGTGGGTCCATTGAACAAACCCGGGTTAGGGAACAAAATCTTCACACTCATGTGACGATCGAACCATGAATCTCCTCAGGGGCGTAACTAGGCAGTGACGGCCCCCAGGGCAAGGACGCAAATTGGGGCCCCCTAGGTAAATAATTAATCATATTTCTCTGGAGCCTCCCCTCACAAGCTTCATAAATTTGTTCTAAATAAATCAAAGATATTAGATAATCCATCTAAAAATATAGTAAGAAAACGATAGAGAGAAACTTCATGATTACGAATCCGAATTTGATAGTGAGATACGTTTAAAACGAAGACGCATAACATGAAAAATTGGTTTACACGAAACGAAAAGATTTCGCTTCTCTGAACAAAAAAAAATAAATTATGTATACCTTATTAAGTCAATAAGAATATAGAGTGTAGAGGGGTCTGAAATAAATATGAGATATCCTGGCGTCGCCTTGGTATCTCATCTCGCCTGGCAGGCGAGAGCCCTTTCTCGGCACCCTGAGACGAGACGATAATGTTTATCTAAACAAACCCCTCACGGGCACGGGCTACCGGCTTTTGTTTAACTCTGCGTAAAAGACCTTTTTCTTACTTGGAATAATTGTTTGCATATTTTAAGGATTATATTATTATAAAGAAACAATATATTTTATCCGTTAGTTTTCGAATTCGGTTATCAATGTTTCGATGTGGGTAAACTGTGTGTTGCAATCAGTGAATCTTGAGTAAAAACGGTTAATCTGGTGGTTTTTGTATTATAAATTAAATAATTCATAACGTGTTTAATGGCAGAGGGATTGAAAATATTTTTCATCCTCGATTTTTTGTGCGATTTTTTTGTATCCTCGATGACTACCCATAATTTTATGGAGGGCTGTAGTTGGCTTGTGGCAGGTGGCAAAAGAAGTCTTGTTGATTTTTAAGTGGGACTGATTCTCCAGGTGTGATACCGTATTTGGCATATAGGTTTTAGTACGCAGTCATAATGTGTGTTTTGGGTCGTCAGTCTGTTAGTGGCTTGTCTGTAGTCGTTTCTCTGGTGTTTAAAGATGCGCTCCCAGAAGCATAGAGCAGATTTGTCTATGAACATGGACATGGACATCCAGGGGTGCAATTTGTGTCCCTTCATCGGGAAAAATCAAGGGTGGATTTTGTGGCACCCGTGATTACTCGCAACACGATATTTTGGGCAAGGTCAAGCTTACAGGTTGTTTTTTAGAGTATTGGCTGCAGTTTTATCTCCTCTTGCACGGCTAATGTAAGAATAGTGCTAAGAATAATGTTGCTAGGGTATTGGCAATGTCTTCTGGATCACTTATGGGATTGTTTCCACACAGCAGGGGTTGCTGCGTTTTCAGGGTGTCATTATTCAATCTGGAAATGTATCAGTGGGCTTTGAGGCAATCATTTCGGAAATGCAGTTTGGGTATAAAGTTCTTGAAGGCAGCTCTCTTGGAGATCTTTATTTCTTTGTGTAGTTTTGTCTTGTTCTTCCTGAGAGATATAAGTTCAGAGATGTCTTTAGTTCTTTCGGCTTTGCGGTGGCTTTGGTCCCGTTTCTTCTTGAGGTAGGGCTTCCAGAGGTATGGATTTTTGGGCGCAGTCTAGTGATGGTTGTCTCGGGAGATTCGGAAACTATTGAAGGTGGGAGGCGTCTGTAAGGTTCCGAAATTTATTCCAGTCTTCCATCTTGAAGTTCCATCTCGGGGCACAGGTATTATTGTACTGTGTTTTATAAGTGGATGTTGCGATAAGTAGAGTTCTTTGACCGTACTCTCCAGCATCATCCAGTAGACGGCATTTGGTTTTATCAGATATATAAGGGTGGGTTATCACAATATCAGGTCTCGAAACTTGGCGAGCGAAATATAGGAAAGTTGGTGGAGTGTTCAGGACTTCTAATAAGTTGGTGTTGATAAATTCCTCGATGCATTTTTCTGTTGGTGTAAATTATAACTAGAATATCTTGGATACGGACTGTTAAAATCTCCGACAAATATACTGTTAGGTTGAGTGGTTCTCTCTATTATTTCATAATATGGTATATTTCCTGGGGAATTGTACATGATGATGATGCTAAAGTATTTGTCGGTTTTCCAACGCAAGTTTATCTTCTGCTTCCATTTCATGTAGAATTTTGATTTTTGCCGTAAGATTGTTTTTTTTTTTTTTTTTTTTTTTTTTTTATTTCTACGAAGTATAGGTATAAGAATAGTGTTCATCGTGAATGAGAGACTCAAATGTATCTAAAGTGGGTTCAATCAGAAACTTTTTCTACCTTAAATGATGATAGATCAATACTTGGCACCTTAATATTATTTGATAATCTAGTAGTGGTTCAAGAAGTACCCGGGGCTGAATGCTACACAAGAGCTTCTATACTAATCGATGGTATATAATCGTTGGTCGTAGGAAATAGGTCCGTCACACTATTTATAATGCATGATTCTATCATTTGATCTTAGTCGCGTCCATCCTACCTGAGTAATTACTTATTCAGTTAATCTAGGTAGCATCGCAATTCATTTTAGTCTACAGAACATCAAACTGTTGACTGATTGTAGCCATAATTTTATTTTTATATAAAGTTTTTTTTTTTATTAGTAAATCAATTAAAAAAAAAAATTAACGAAGTAAAACTACGGACCCCGTTCCAAATAAATAAAATACCTGCAGTTGCTTGAAAATAAAGACAAAGAAAATAACTGAAATAAAATTGGTCATAATTTAAATAAACAAAAATAAAAATAAACAAAGATTAAGGATAAATTTTAAAATAAATAAAATACAAAGGTTTTGCAGAAAAAATAATAAAATAGATTTATGTCTAAATATGATTAGAAGCTAAATAAAATATAAGTGAATGTGATTATTCTAATGAAATCTGGGGTTCAGCCCTGCTTGAATGGAAACTAATTTATGTCATAATTTTAAAATTTTCCTCCCACCACAATATTCGGTGTAAATCATGTTGATCAGGATGAAGGCGAATCATTTTATACATTTTGGTTACGTCACCAGTTAAAACATATTTATTGATGTTCAAAACGAGTCAATAAAGTAAACAGATCATCTTGAATGATTGGTCCAACCATGAGTATTTTATACACCCGAATATCCCCTTCCACCCAATTATTATTTGGCGTGTCTACGGGCTCTTTCTTAAGAATCGGCCGGTAAACACATTTTGTCATCTCTGTTGGCGTGTATAAATATCAAATCGAGACGAGTGTTCATCAAAAGCCAGTTGCTGTCTTCAGCAATGCCCAAGGCTGTACTCAATAGAATGCATATGATAAATTTGCCGGTAAACACATTTTGTCATCTCTGTTGGCGTGTATATATGTCAAATCGAGACGAGTGTTCATCAAAAGCCAGTTGCTGTCTTCAGCAATGCCCAAGGCTTTACTCAATAGAATGCATATGATAAATTTGCCAGTGACCGGGTCCACTGGTTGCAGGAATTAGCAAATCTCGGAAGCATCCATCCGGTAGATTGAAGCCTCTGGAGTTTGACCTTAACTTGCGTATCCTTTAAATGCAGTCACAAATCCTGGCATTCTAGTCCGATCGATGTTGACCATTCCTTTCCAAGCAAATGCTACTGAAGGCATGCAGACCTGCATTACACGCAAATGTTTATTCGGTTAGCATGTTATTTCGGCCATCTTCCCCTTAATGTAATGGAGCTCATGGCCAGTGAAACATAGGAGACCGACTGTTGAAATAGTATTCTTATTTCGTCATTACTTTATAGTTAAACTTGCTTTAAAAGTAGAGTAGATGCCTGAGGTAATCGAGTTTAACTATAGAGTAGTCGAATTTAAGCTCCCTTCCCAAGTCCAGCAACGTGGCGCTTTCCATTGCGAAGTCTGTAGCCGAGATTCAGCATAAACTTTTCGATTGACATACGTTCACCCTGTGGCAGGTATCATTGAGGTATTTTCAGTTAATCATTGCGTTTGAGATGAATCCGAACGGTTAGCGTTTCTCCGCGAATATCTACTAGCGACCCTCTTGATCCTTTATAACGATTGTAATCGAGTCGAGCATTTTTTTCAATATTTCTGACTAGAGAACTATCTGGAATACCTTATACACAAACTAATCTGGGTTGATGTAAATTAAGCAAATGTGCTAAACAGATATAACCAAGGTTAATTAATCTGGGTTTAAAGAAATGTTACCTAAAATCAGTTGTTACCTTCCTGTGGCAGGCTAAGTAAAAGAGTTGGGTTAGAGATATTATGTTTTGTTGTTAAAAAATAAATAAATAAGTAAATACTATGTAATAAATTTATATTTGAGTTAAGTTATGTTAAATTATAGCATAAAGAAGTTAATTAGTCAAATTATGCATTTTAAAGAAAAGGGTGGAAATTCGATGAATGAGAGTAATATAGTGTAAAACGTGGTTCTATTGAATTTGAAATTTATGCAGTAACGTATAATTAATCCTACTTAAGTGTGTATTTTGGTTTCTAGATGGTGTTTCTTTGCCAGGGGACGATAAGTGTTGAACCTCTTAACTAAATTTATGTTAAAATTTACCTTTCTGATGAAAACCGCAGACAAAATAATGATCTTTGTATACAGGTAAGAAAGATTTCCTGACGTTTATAACTAATCAAATTATTAAAAATTTTATCTCGATAGACTTTATTATTTAGTTCTGTTCTCTCGATGCTTTTATTATTATCATACACAGTTATGTAACTTGGTGCGTAAGCTTCTGCGGCTAGACTAGTAATAAACAGCTTGGTTTTCCGGTGAAACCTGCGTCAAGAAGGGTTTAAACTCCAACGTTTCGCTTCCACTGCTGGAAGCATCTTCAGGAGTGTGTGTGTGTGTGTGTGTGCGTGTGCAAGTGTGTGTACAATATAAGCGAGGGTTATAAAGTTAAGTTTATACAGGATTTAAGGTAGGCGTACGCCCAAATTTTAGATAGGCCTTACCGTTGAAGAGGGAGGTGGGACGGTTCATCCTTGTAACCCAAGCCGGAACGTTGTTTCGTGGACTCGTTAGGCCTGTGTTGGGTTGTTTGTCCGTCGGTAGAAGATTCGTCGTCAGCAGGGGCTTTCCTCGCGGTTACTTCGGGGGACTGGTCACTCTCCCCTGTCGTACTTTCCTCCACGATCCGGATGGCAACAGGTTCTCCACTCATTGTTTTGGCATCACCTATGGATCTGCCCTGAAAAAGATTTTGGTTTTTATTCAGGCTGATTAACCATCTTAAGTGCTGTAGTCCAGAACTCAATGGGCTCTACACGAAAATTTAATTTATAGCCCAACTCAGTCGGTCGCAATATGGGCAGGTATTCTTGATGCTAATCTTGACTGCTGTAAAAAAAAAAAAAAAAAAAAAATTGGCCCCCCCCTCATTAAAAAAAAAGTATTTAACCAAGGACAAGGAGGAAGTAAGGGAACTAAGAAGTTTAAGCACCCACTGTAGTAACTTAAAAGGAGAAGAGGGAAGGGAAAATGGACTAGAAGGGAATCTGGAGGATGAGGAATCCAGGGAAAAGAAATATTAAGGTAAGATAGTATAAAAAAAAACATAAATTAAAGTAATTAATCAAATGACAAACACTCTTTATTGTGCCAGTAGTCCTGATTGGTTTGGCCCAGTGTACATAATATTAAGTAATGTGATCCCTAATAAAAACATAGAACATAGAGGCCCTACCCGAGTGCGGTAGAGGGAAACCCTATCTATCCTATCCTCCTAACTCCCTGTTAAACGTGTAACGCTTTTTTTTTTCTTTTTTTTTTTTTAATTTCAAGTGGGGGCTCAAAATTAACACACTTATAATTTTATATTTAAAAAAAGTAAAATTA
>KZ651315.1:0-18563 GCA_001010745.2 Gerris buenoi | reverse complement strand
GGATTGTAAGCGACGGATGTTCGATGGTTTGGTGGAGCCCCAGAGTTCTATTCCATAGGCCCAGGAGGGTTTTAGAATTGTGTTGTATATTTGTAATCTGTGGTGGAGAGGAAGTTTTGAGCGAGTGTTTAGCAGTCGTAGAAGGAGTTTGTAGCGTCTGTTGACTTCCATCCTTTTTAGGCGTGTGTGTGGGTTCCATGTAAGTCTTTTGTCTAAGTGAAGCCCCAGGTAGCGGACTTCGGATGCTGAAGGAATAATTGCGTTATTTAGGAGAACTGGCGGGCAGTATCCGTGACGTAACGTAAAGGTCACTTGTACACTTTTTGTTTCATTGATTTTTATTCTCCATTTTTTAAACCATGTTTCTAGGCTTATCAGATGCTCTTGGAGGATATTTGATGCTTCTGATGGGTTTTTGTGGGTGCAAAGAATAGCTTTGTCGTCTGCGAAGGTTGCAAGTTGTGTGGAGGAATGTTGAGGAATATCAGCTGTGTAGAGGTTGTATAGAATAGGAGAAAGGATGCTGCCTTGAGGAACGCCTGCTTGGATAAGGCCTACAGGGGAGAGGGAATTTTTTACTTTTACACGGATCTCATTGAAATAGCACTTTTTTCCAACTTTCCAGATTTGATTTTATTCAAGAATGAAATATGTCATTAAATATGATTTCTTTGACTTGTCATTGTCATTTTTGTCAATAAAAATACTTGCCCTAGGTATGTACCCAACTAAACTCCTGCCCCTATATCGTCTTATTTACTTGGGTACCCTCGGTATGTACCCAACTAAACTTCTACCTCTATTACACCTTATTTACTTGGGTACGTCCTATTTTCTTTTATTTTTTACCCCGTACAAAAGCCCCAGTGCTTTTCAACATCCCGATTAAGTTTGTCTATTAATTTATTTTATTTTATTTCCAATATATAAATGGCATGTACCTAGGTAAACTCTTTCCCTATGGTACCAATAAGCATGTACCCAAGTAAATATGTACCTAAAGAAGGATAGTAGAGATGTCGCCATCTAGGTTTTTTTAGATCCTGGCGTGTGTGTACCATTATTCTGTAATGGTTTAGGGTTTTTTTCCCTTTTTTTTTTTATAAATTTCCCACCTGTTATTTCAGTTCTTTCTTTATTATAATATTATCTCTACATAGAAGAGATCCATATGACAAATTTATAAATTATTATTAACTAATTAAGGACTATTTGATTTGGTTTCAGATTTTTAATGTATCATGCTCACATAAAATAATGAGGGAAGAAGATCTTGAGATTGCCATTAAGGTATGTTTATTTAATTGCTAATTTATATTTAGGAATAATTGCAAGTGGAAATTCTTTAATCTCTGTTGCTTTTCACAAAATGAGCAAAGTTGTGAAGCAAGTAATAAGTGGCTGCTTTAATACATTATTACGTTGTTTACTTAGTTTTGTTACTTGTTGTTGCTATTGTTTACTTCAACTTTACATGATGAGTTGCGTAAGGATGGAATTTTACAGGTGTGTGAAAAAAAAATTAACTATTCGCTTTAAGCGATCTTAATTTTGAAACGTTTCGACCATTTGTAAGGTCTTCTTCAGAGGTGATTAGAGATGGTTAGAGGTGGTTCAGTATCTTTCTTTTTTATTACTGCAACAACCAATTCTTAAATGAATTACAAACAATTATTTTCATTCTTCTAAGAATAAACAGTAATCTCTTCTCTTTATATAACCATTTTGTTTTTGGATTAATCAATAATGTAGCAATAATAGTAGTAGTATGGTAATTTAACTGGCACTTCTTTAGACTGTTACTCCCCTTATAAAAACAGAAGTGTGACATTCCTTTGATTAATGTACATTGGACTAAACGTCCCTTTGTCTTAATAGTTATTTAGTAAAAGTAATTTATATTCTATAAAAACATAGGGGAGTAACAATCTAAAGAAGCACCCTTTTCGTTTAGCTAGCTTAGCTCGCCTAAGCCGCGTCGCTCTCTGTGTGGCCGAAGCTAAACCAAAACATTGTGATCGTTGCTGAAGAACGGGGAATTTTTAATCAAGAAAATTAAGTATAACGATGTAAAACACGAATTTTTAATTCTTAAAGTTGAAAACAGGGAAATATCTTTCTATAGGTTGTCTGAAAGCTCAAATGCAGTTAGAAGAGGAAAATATGTCTGTTGCTAAACTAGAGAAATATAAGAACACATCCTTGTTCATTTCAAGCCAAGAAAAAGAACATTAATATGAAATTTTGTAGACATTAGTCTCACATCATCAAAAATAAAATCCCTTTTTTCGTAAATTCAGCATGAAATTTATGCACAAGTGCCATTACTCGTTATAACTGCAGTTTTTTAATATGCTGATTAGTTCAAGAGTTTTCTTTCTGCATTATTACTATTTTTTTGAGGAAAAAAAACCCAATATTTTATAAGAATTTATAAAAAGAAGTGAAAGAGCAATAGAGGTGGGTTGTTTTAAGAGGTAGCCAGGTTCCAAAAAGGTATCAAATTAAACAAACACAAGTCTGACGGGGGAGAAGAAACTAAAGTTAGCTTTGGGACAGGTGTATCTGGCCTCCGACCCCTTGAAAATCAACTCAACATAACCCCTGCTACAGAAACTATTTTTGGCTACGCCTCATTCAACTCTTAACAGCCTCCATTCTCGAATTTTTCTATTAGAGAACAACCATACGGCAGATTCCCAACTGAGTTGGGACAACAAAAACAACTAGAAATATTATCTTCAAAGATTTGTTTCTTTTTTAATTCCGTTCNAAAAAAAAATGTAAATTTTTGCACATTACACTTGGTCATATTAAATGTTATATTATAACTTCTTATTAACATTAACGCCAGCATTTCAAACTTCACATCTCTAGCTTAAACAGTTGGGGCATATGACCCAGTACGACGTTATAATAATATGTATGACGGACAGACAGGACTCTTCACCCTCGGTATAAGGGGTTTCCAGCATCATCTACAAAAGCCTAAAAATTGTGTTGTAGCTCCTTGCTTATTTTTTACTTATATCAGTAAAAATCAAAAATAATTATCAGAACTTGTTACATGGAGATGGCTGCAAATCAAACTCCACCATCGAGCTTCTCCTCACCCCTATGATTTTTGTTGAATAGTCGGATTTTGAACTTTGGATTAGTGCTAATAAAATGTTGAATTATTTTAGCATTTTTTTTCTTTTTTTATCGATATAATTGTTTAATTACATATTTACTAGCATAAACATTATATGCGAATATTTATACTGTAGCATCTGCGTTCTTTTGCTTAAGCTCTTGGGTATCGATAGTAGAAGAGTATTTTATCTTCGTCCAAGGCAAAATGTTATAATTTTGAAAAAAAAAAAGCTTGATGTAGTTAGAGGAAAACCAGAGGTAGCGTAGCCGTGTGGGTTAAACCACGTCTGCTCGGCCATCACTTAATCATGAGTGGAATGAGATGGGGTTCGATTCCTCGCCGTGACACTCTGATTTATATGGCTCACTATTGATCACATCATACATATGTATGATGTGTGAAGTGGCTGCCTACCACGGGGCGTAAAAAGGGCCTAAGTGATGGCCTAATTGCAAGGTTCGAACAAGTGGTTCGTCCTACCCGTTCTAGTAGGAAGTACTAGACTACTACTACTACTAGAGGAAAACCACGAAAGCAATGTGAAGGAAGATTTAAGAGTAACTCTCCACTACTTGTCCCCATGAATTTTGAACTAGATCTCTGTTCTTTTCAGCTACTCCTACATAGTACAGTCTGTCTCTTCACAAGGACATATCAAGCAGATATTTGTTTTTACCCCTTGCATTGGCTCCAATCATCTTTCTCACTTCTTACTGTTAGCAAATATAACAATAGTTTACCTATTGGTTTACATAAAAGAAATAGATTTTTTTTTTTTTTTTTTTAGTTTTATTAACTATTTTTAACTTTGTTATACTATTCTATTTAAAGTGCTTCAATAGTCCTTTCATTATTATTTAAGATTATCAATAAAATATGTTTGTTTTTCCCCTTTGTAATAGTGATTCTGTTTATTATTTTTGTAGAAATAGAAGTTAAAAATTAAAAATACATTATTGCTCTAAGTGACTGTCAACCGTCAAATTTTGTTAATAAAAATTAAAAAAAAATCAATTAAAAAAGAACATTATAAAAATTATGATTTAAAATTTAATAACAATAACAGTAACTAAAACATTAATGTTAAATATAAAATTATAAATATTAACAATAGACCGGTAACCATTATTAGCAAATCTTTAACAAATTCAAAATATTTATACATTGTATACGTTAAAAACGCAATATTGAGGGTAAAAAGCATAATAGTCATTAAATGTCATATATAAGGGATAGCGGGGTTGGTTGCGACAGTGGGATGAATGGGCACTGCTGTTTTTGGTTGAAAAGAAGGTAATATTAGAAACCCTAGTGCACCAGTCAGTAGCCCTTCAGTTGCTATTCAATCCCTTAAGTGGTCTGATGTGCTGATGATTACCATTAATTTTTAAAAAAATAAATTTGATTTGGAGGCAAGCTGATGTAAAATTTGAGACCCACGTCAGAAGCCTTCCAGCCCCTCTGCAATATTCTTCAGAGTCTCTACTATTTTTTACCTTGTAATGGATTTATTTATGAGTGCAAATCTCTTTGGTTGCTTACTGTGGAACAATGGGTTCCAATGTAGTTTATGTTGTTTTTAAAAAATGGCGTCGAGGGATGAGTTGGACAGTTAGTACCATTCATCCCCCACTGTCCCACTCATCCCCCATATCACACACATCATACCTATTTCTTGTTTTGGTTGCCTACTTTCTTACTTATTTAGTATTCCTTCTATTTAAGTACTCAAATGAATTGTTTTCATGATTTCAGTTGTAAAATCAGGAGTTTTGGTGTGTGTCCAAAGTATCCCACCCCTGTGTCCAATGTATCCCACCCATTGAGATACACTGGACAAAGTGAAGGTTTTGGGAAAACTTAAAAAATAATATGATAATTTTTAGTCGCTATACGTCTGGAATATGATAATAATACAGAAGCAAAAAAGTTCATGCAAAACTGTGGCTCTCACGGGGTCTAAAAAAAAAGTGTCCCAACCAACCCCGCTCTCCCCTANAGTTTTATGCATGGACATTCATTACACAGGAATGGCGTAGTGGTAGCGTTTTCGGCTGAAGTGCAGGAAGTCACTGGTTCGATCCCAGCTTATAGCTCATCAATTTTTAATGTTATAATTCATTTAGAGGTGAGTCGTCACCGTCGTTGGGACACTACTCGATTATATAAATGATAAGGACAGTTACTGACAAAACCTTGTTCCTTTTTAGCGTGCCTCTACTAGGTTCTCTGATGTCATACTTAAAAAGGCTCTATCTCCAAACAACAAAATTTTACAGGAAATAAGGATAACAAATTTCTTCACCTGCATCAAAGATTCGATACTTTTAAAGGCTTTTATTGTGTATATTTTGTTGATTCAATGTACACAACTTTATTTTAACGTTGTTATAATTGATTTTTTATTATTTTATAGAAAAAATGGATTTAGGGCTTTTGTTAAAAAAAAAAGTTTGCTGCAGTAAACTAACTCCTATAAGGGAGTTGGGACTTTTTATCTTTATAATTATCACGTTTACTAAACTTAAATAATAGCATTGCATACAACAAAATCTTTGTGGATTTAGGGTGTTTTTTGTATTTATTTGTTACATTGGCCCTTCTTTTATCTAAAACAGCCTCTAACTGGAGTTAGGGCCAATATAAATTGCAATATAACTCATCACTTTATTAGTTTTAGGGCTTTTTAATAACATAAACTACATATGTGTATTTTTTTAGACCGATTCGGAAACACTAAAAAAAATGCATTTAGAAAAAAGTCGGAGTTAGGGCCTTTTAACTTATGACAGCAGTTCTGTTGTAGGGTCAGAACACATTCACAATAGTAAAAGAAAAGTTACATCCATATCCAAAAAGCTAGCAATATGCTCGGACAGCCAGGCAGCACTTGATGCACTTTTCACCTCAAATGTGGAGTCAGCACTGGTGAAGGAATGCCAAGAGGTATTAGAGCCACTGGCAGAGAGAAAAGAGGTCACACTGTGGGTCCCAGGTCATACAGGGATTTCTGGGAATGAGATCGCTGATGAAGTGGCGAAGATACGAGCTTCCATGCCATTCTGCGGCACCGGAACCCACCACTCGAGTCAAGAGGACAGCCATCATGGCGTGGATCTGGGAAGAAGCAAGGAGAGGAACAGAAGGCTGCATGCAGATAAAACTACTGCTAGACCTAGACAAAAGGAAAACCAGATGGCTTACAGGACTAAGTAGACCTAACTTAAGAAATACGGTTGGAGTCTTAACAGGGCACTGCCAGCTCAGAAGACATGTGACACTATTAAAAATTGAAGACGACCCCTCATGTCCATTCTGTGTGCTTGAAGAGGAGACGGCCTACCACTTTGTGGGATTATGTGAAAGATATGGCAGACTGTGTTATCGTTTATTAGGAGCAGGGGATGAATTACATTTTTCATTATGGGGACAAATTATATTTTACTTGGTACCACTTATTGTTATTATTTTATACCTTGTACTTGATTGATCCATGAAGCTGTTTGGGCATTTTTTAATATTTTCATAATGAGTGTTTGCTCTCACCTAATCAAATACCTGACGTTTGCCTTTTTTCTCAACTGACAAGGATTTCCTTTTTGACATTTTGTTCGTAGAGGACTACCGGTCAATCTTCTCTAAATTTCTTGGTTATAAGTGATGTTTTTAGATATTAAATTCCAACCTCTACGAGGCCCTCTTTTCTCTGTCTTTGTTCATTAAGAACAAGTTGTTAATGAATATTAATATAATTTTATTTGCAGGTGTGATGGGGAAGAAGTTAGGCTAATGCTATGGGATACAGCCGGTCAAGAAGAATTCGATGCTATCACCAAGGCGTACTATCGAGGTGCTCAAGCTTGTGTTTTAGCTTACTCTACCACAGACAGAGAATCATTTGAAGCTGTCAGATCATGGAAGAAAAAAGTAATTGTTATAATTATCTAGCTATATTATTAAAAAAGTTTTGTAAACAAACGAGTTCAGTGAGAGTGATATACAAAACTGTGTGAAAGAGCGAGATAGGAGAGAAGGGGGGTAGTCTGGGGGGGAAAGAGGGAGCTTGAGAGTGATATACTAAACTGTGTGTAGACAGAGTGAGGGGGATTAGGGGGGTAAGGGAGAACTTGAGAGTAGGTATATAAGAAAGTCAGAGAGACAAGGAAAGGGATAGTAGTGCGCATACCCCCACTACCTCACCCTTATCATTCCATAACTATGCACACACCTAGCAAAAAAAGATTGCAAAATCAGTCCTTTTCAGGACCTTTTCAACAGTCCTTTTCAGTACTTTCTATAGCTAACATATATATTTATATATGTGATATTTTACAGCAAGTATGTTTTTGTCATCATGTAAAAGAAACATGAGATCAATTTTAATGCTTCACTTTAGAGTGCCTCGACGTGGCAGCGGCCGTTTTCCAGGGGTTGACGAGCGAAGCGAGTAGGGGGTGGAGCCCTGGTTAATTAATTGATCAATAATTTAATCAATTAATTTATTGATTAAATTAATAATTGTAGGGTCTGTAAGTTGGAGATGTATGTTACACTTACTTATGTCATAACAACTATTTATTTATGAGAAACAGAAGAGATTACACGTACGAATAGGTTTTACATTACAAGTGCAATAGCTTTCTACAATATACTGCTTACTGTAGAAAGGTATTGTGGACTTCTTAAGAATTACAAACTAAGAAGAGGGTATTTATTTGGAGTAAAAGTCCTTTTTTTAATAATTTCTTTTTAATTCATCATATGATAAATAACTGATAAATACCCTCTTTTGAGTTTGTAATACTGCTTACTGGCCACAAAACCAGAAGCTTGAACGCGACTCAAAAATAAACTAAATAAATGTCATCTGATTCAGCTTGATTTCAGTTGTTGATTTTACAATGAACAAATAAAAAAATAATACATTGTCAATACTCTGGCTTTTTTGCCTACTTCAATTATTCAAAAGCTAACAAATTTTCTTTAAGCACTTTGTTTCATATAACCAAAACTGAACCCAACACTATTCAAACACATATTTTAATCATTGTTTTAAATGCTTTGAAAAGAGAAAACTATATATTTGGCAAAATCTCGAGTTCTAACCCTTTGGCTGCTGGGGATTCTGAATAAAAAAACCCTTTGGCTTTTGGGGATTCTGCTAGATGTGGCACCCTCGCTACACAAAACTATCCCTCCTTACTCCATTTTTTTACATAAATATGCATCACTTTTTATCCTAACTTTCTCATTTTGTTCTAGCTTCGATCTAGACCTCTTTGTATTTATTTTATTTACACTTTGTTTTCTTGCTCTGACGATGCTTATAAATTTAGTAAAACTTTAGCATAAACCTACACGACTGTGTTTTATTTGACAACATCTCGCTAACATTCCCTCTCATTTAACAATCTTATTTACATCAAAGTATAAAAAAATCAGTATATTTTAGTTTGTTCGGAAGTTCACTAAAAACCTTGACTGTAACAATTGTGAACTAGTTTTATTTTTATCATCAAAGGCTCGCCTTCTACGAATTATTGTAATCAAATGCATTACTATGTTCCTGTTAATGATTAGGATTCATTTTAAAGTGTACTATGGGCCTATAGGGTTTAATAATAAATACCTACTAAGGCCGCTCCCTGACTTGTCGGTACGGTATCGGTATGTGGTATTTTCTACTTTACCTTTAGCTTACTGATACCGCCTTCATCTCCCTACTTGGAATACTTTCGGTGGAATCTTGCAGTAACGGTAATGTCATGGCTTGATTATGTTGTTGTCAGAAGAAGAAAGTACTTTACTGCTTGCTTGGACCAACTCTCTGTATACCGATCCCACGCATACCACTCTATTCAGGAAGGACTTATTGAGATATAGTCACTCGGTAAAGAATCTCTACCGATTCAGTACTGAGCATACTTTACTGCTTGCTCGTACCGACTCTCTGTATACCGATCCCTTACCTCCCACGCATACCACTCTAGTCAGGGAGGACTCATTAAGATATAGTCACTCAGTAAAGAATCTCTACCGATTCAGTACTGAGTGTACTTTACTGCTTGCTCGTACCGACTCTCTGTATACCGATCCCTTACCTTCCACGCATACCACTCTAGTCAGGGAGGACTCATTAAGATATAGTCACTCAGTAAAGAATCTCTACCGATTCAGTACTGAGTGTACTTTACTGCTTGCTCGTACCGACTCTCTGTATACCGATCCCTTACCTTCCACGCATACCACCCTAGTCAGGGAGGACTCATTAAGATATAGTCACTCGGTAAAGAATCTCTACCGATTGAGTACAGAGCGTACTTTACTGCTTGCTCGGACCGACTCTCTGTATACCGATCCCTTACCTTCCGCACATACCACTCTAGTCAGGGAGGACTCATTAAGATATAGGCGCTTGGTAATGAATCTGTACCGAATCGGTACTGAGCGACCGAGCTTACTAATACCATACCAACAAGTCAGGGAGCGGTCTAAATCAACTCATGCTTTTTTTCCTCTTAAAAATACCAAATTACAATATAAATCTTTTGTATTATGCACGCAAGCATAAAATTATCCCTTACTTTTGGGTGCATATTTCATTATACTGAAATTCAAGCCTGCTATCACTGGATTTTGAATTCGAGGAAGTCGGGCCAATTAGGCAAATAAAAATGTCACTGGTCCTACCCCTCCTACAGACATAGTGGCTTTAATTTTTTTCCTAATATAGGTTGGCAAATTTAAGTGTCAAAAGTTAATAATAATTGTAAAAAGAGTAAAGTTTAAAATATTATGTTTGTATTTATGTCCAACTGGCTGTGGCATTGAGACAAAAGTTAAATCATTATAATACGTTGGCAAAGATTCCCCAAATTCCTTGACAATTCGCCACAGAAGTTAAAGGCTATTTCAAATTGAGCTGTCAATGGCTGCTTAGGGAAGTTAAAATATTGGAAAAGTGTGTAAATAGGGGCAGGGAGCACTTTGAAGGGGACAAGGACCATTAATATGTTAAATTTATGATAAAAATTAAAGAATTAAGTTTAGCATCTAATAGTATCTTTTTTTTCCTATTCTATTTTATGGCCTTATTTATATATCTATAATTGTTAACTTATGTGCCAGATGGTTAATCGCATTAAGGATTTAATGTGGATTTTGTGTTATTTAGGTGGAAGATGAATGCGGTGAAATCCCAACTGTGATTGTACAAAATAAAATAGATTTGATGGACCAAAGTGTAATTGATGCGTATGTATTTTATTTAATTTTGTATTTTTCCATAATCTAAAGTAATACAGTCCGATACCTTCATACAATGAAGTTGATGGTTCAAGAAAAAAAAAAAAAATTTGGAGAAAATATGAGTGAACCTGAAAGTGGAAGATTTTTATCTGTTCTAGATTATTTTTTTGTCCAAAGATAATTCCGATTACACTTGAACTATTGGAGGTAGAATACACCAAAGTATTAAATTACTAAAGTGAGAAACTACAAAATATAGTTTGAATGTAAATATAGTCCCTAGACCCCACAATAACCTTGAGTTTATTAATATAAAAATACAAGCAGGTATCTAAGTGATACATATATCAGATAGGACCACACAGGAAAATCTCTCTATATTTTGTACTTATTTTGCATCATGTAATAAATTAATACATTTAAGTTTGTTTAGATCAGTGTGAAACATATATCACCTTTGGATTTGAACCATATCTAGATTTGTTAGTTTTGGACTCAGAGCAAGGTAGGGTAGAGGGAACAATACTATAGAATCTGTGGTTCATAGAATCAAAAAGTGGTTCATTTTGCCCCATGGAGGTATTAGTAGAGAAAGAGAAATTGGAGAAAAAAATCATACTGCGCATGCTCCACGACCTTTTGCTGGGACAAATTACCTTCTTTGATAGTTTTAAGGTTACCTCTGGTTAATTTTGAATCAGGTTATGGTAACCTGCCACACGTTTCTTGGTAACCTNCGTACCGACTCTCTGTATACCGATCCCTTACCTCCCACGCATACCACTCTAGTCAGGGAGGACTCATTAAGATATAGTCACTCAGTAAAGAATCTCTACCGATTCAGTACTGAGTGTACTTTACTGCTTGCTCGTACCGACTCTCTGTATACCGATCCCTTACCTTCCACGCATACCACCCTAGTCAGGGAGGACTCATTAAGATATAGTCACTCGGTAAAGAATCTCTACCGATTGAGTACAGAGCGTACTTTACTGCTTGCTCGGACCGACTCTCTGTATACCGATCCCTTACCTTCCGCACATACCACTCTAGTCAGGGAGGACTCATTAAGATATAGGCGCTTGGTAATGAATCTGTACCGAATCGGTACTGAGCGACCGAGCTTACTAATACCATACCAACAAGTCAGGGAGCGGTCTAAATCAACTCATGCTTTTTTTCCTCTTAAAAATACCAAATTACAATATAAATCTTTTGTATTATGCACGCAAGCATAAAATTATCCCTTACTTTTGGGTGCATATTTCATTATACTGAAATTCAAGCCTGCTATCACTGGATTTTGAATTCGAGGAAGTCGGGCCAATTAGGCAAATAAAAATGTCACTGGTCCTACCCCTCCTACAGACATAGTGGCTTTAATTTTTTTCCTAATATAGGTTGGCAAATTTAAGTGTCAAAAGTTAATAATAATTGTAAAAAGAGTAAAGTTTAAAATATTATGTTTGTATTTATGTCCAACTGGCTGTGGCATTGAGACAAAAGTTAAATCATTATAATACGTTGGCAAAGATTCCCCAAATTCCTTGACAATTCGCCACAGAAGTTAAAGGCTATTTCAAATTGAGCTGTCAATGGCTGCTTAGGGAAGTTAAAATATTGGAAAAGTGTGTAAATAGGGGCAGGGAGCACTTTGAAGGGGACAAGGACCATTAATATGTTAAATTTATGATAAAAATTAAAGAATTAAGTTTAGCATCTAATAGTATCTTTTTTTTCCTATTCTATTTTATGGCCTTATTTATATATCTATAATTGTTAACTTATGTGCCAGATGGTTAATCGCATTAAGGATTTAATGTGGATTTTGTGTTATTTAGGTGGAAGATGAATGCGGTGAAATCCCAACTGTGATTGTACAAAATAAAATAGATTTGATGGACCAAAGTGTAATTGATGCGTATGTATTTTATTTAATTTTGTATTTTTCCATAATCTAAAGTAATACAGTCCGATACCTTCATACAATGAAGTTGATGGTTCAAGAAAAAAAAAAAAAATTTGGAGAAAATATGAGTGAACCTGAAAGTGGAAGATTTTTATCTGTTCTAGATTATTTTTTTGTCCAAAGATAATTCCGATTACACTTGAACTATTGGAGGTAGAATACACCAAAGTATTAAATTACTAAAGTGAGAAACTACAAAATATAGTTTGAATGTAAATATAGTCCCTAGACCCCACAATAACCTTGAGTTTATTAATATAAAAATACAAGCAGGTATCTAAGTGATACATATATCAGATAGGACCACACAGGAAAATCTCTCTATATTTTGTACTTATTTTGCATCATGTAATAAATTAATACATTTAAGTTTGTTTAGATCAGTGTGAAACATATATCACCTTTGGATTTGAACCATATCTAGATTTGTTAGTTTTGGACTCAGAGCAAGGTAGGGTAGAGGGAACAATACTATAGAATCTGTGGTTCATAGAATCAAAAAGTGGTTCATTTTGCCCCATGGAGGTATTAGTAGAGAAAGAGAAATTGGAGAAAAAAATCATACTGCGCATGCTCCACGACCTTTTGACTGGGACAAATTACCTTCTTTGATAGTTTTAAGGTTACCTCTGGTTAATTTTGAATCAGGTTATGGTAACCTGCCACACGTTTCTTGGTAACCTATAACCAAGAGGAAGGTAATTTGTCCCATGGAGCTGATATTTTACATATATCCATGGGGTCACTTTTTTGCCTCACGCCTCTATCCGGTTTATATAACATCCTTGGTGGGGACAGAAAGACAAGGAATAGACCAATAAGACAAGAACCAGTGACCACGTGATCACTTTTGTTCGGATTGTGTTAGTATATGGGTGTCGCATAATGAACCACTTTTCAAATCGCACTGCTCCCTCAAACCCTTCCTTGCTCTGAGGTTTTGGACCTTGGTTTCTGGCCAATTATCAGGACTGAAAATTCAAAATTTCATCCGACAACATGGTTTAAATTTAAAACATCAGCGACTTTTTTTTTTTAGAACACCCATGTTTCAATCATTATTTTGTCCGATTAGATAAAATTGTATATTGTGTTAAAGTCGGCCCACAAATGGTTCTATATTAATTTACATATAGTTACAAACTTCTCCACAAATTGAAAAATATATTTTGCCTTTGATTTTGATCCTGTTAATATAGGTGTTATAAAGATAAAAAAATTTAAAGGCATTTTGATTTAGTTCTACCTTATTAATTGTTGCAATTATAACAATACCCCGGTAGTTAAATTATTTATAACTAGACACAAAACTTGAGGCAATATGGACTAAACTAACTCTATATGTTTATTGCAAGCCTTTTTTGTGCCCTCCCCCGATAATGTCGCTATTACTTTGTTACTTTCCTAACATATTTCTAAATTTAACTTTTGCATTTTATTTTACAAAACATAAAATAAAGTTTGGAATTCAATTTTTAAGTTTTTGGTAGTTTTCATACTACGGAAAGTTTAAATATTAATTTAAATAAAATTATAATCATTAACACTGGGAGACGGACAGAGAAAAATAGACTCCAGCCCCGGGATTTGAACTACGGGCCTTCCGCATTTCCAGTGCAGACGCTCTTTCCAACTAAGCTACGCAGGAGAATGATTTTTCTCTGCCATAACCGATAACTATTCCCCAAATCCAAGTTTTCAATATTCATACATATTTAGCAAGCAATGCGGAAGGCCCGTGGTTCAAATCCCGGCGTCGGAGTCTATTTTTCTCTGTCTGTCTCCCAGTTTTAATGATTATGATTTGATTTAAATTAATAAATTTTGGGTAAATAAAGGATTAATGTGTTGTTTTTATACATATTTACATTTTATACATATTACATTTTATACATATTACATTGGATATTTACACGTGTGTTTACAGAGAAGAAGCCGATATGCTCTCTCATTCGTTGGGATGTCCGCTTCTTTTGACTTCAGTTAAAGAAGACATCAATGTTAATTCTGTTTTCTGGCATTTAACATCACATTGTCTTGCTGACATACGGAAAGACGAAGAATATTCTGTTGCTACTAACGGCTTTCATCAATTGACTATCAGTAAATAAAATTAAATATTTTTAACATAATTTTTTTTAACTAAATAATATTATTATTATGACAAATAAGGATTAGGTATATAAAGCGTGTATCTTCAATAACCTTTAGTTCTATTTCCCTGTGTCCTCTTTTAAGTTGACCTGATACATTCAGAAAGAAGTTATAATGTATCTTTTTTAAATAAACTTAACATTGCTATACTGTTTTAAGAAGGAAGATTTTTTTTTTTTATCGAATATTCTTTCTTGCCTTAACCTTTACCAGAAAGAGCAAATATAGCCCATATTCCAGATTGCTCTAATATATATTTTTTTTTACTTTTATTATATAAGTTTGTTTTATATAACATTTTATTTGTTTTTTCTAGGTGCATTTGAACCTTCGACTCATGGTCGGAAATACCATCCGAACAACGGCACTATTGTACTTAAATCAGGAAAAATTAAAAGTCGAAGAAAAAAGAATTTGTTGTTTAATCCTTGTAAACTATTATAAGTTAATAAAGAGTTATTTATAAGTTTATTTTTGTTCTATAATTAATCTATACGTTAGTACAAAATAAATCCTAAAAACACACCATCTAACAAACTGATACAAATGTCTACAATTTGTGAGGCCCCGATTTACCAGTGGGCAGACTAGGCGATTGCCCAGGGCAGCAATTGTTTCCAGAACAATGGTAAAAAAAAATAGCAGGAACGACACAACTGACTTGCATAGCCCACGAAAATGTTAATGTTTATTTCATAGTGGCTGTGGACAAATCCAAAGATTTCATTTTTCATATCTAAGTTGCTATTTAGTTTCTTTTCTCTTTGGTAATGAAAGTTATATCACAATATTAATCCACGTATTTATTTATTAAAAACAAATTGATTTTACACTTCAAAAATTAGACTTGCAAACTGGTACCTTTTAAATTATGTTCATGAATGTTGGCAGTTTGCTTTATATAAAAACGTAGTTATAAACAAATAATATTATATAACAAAAAGAAATATTAGCCTACTAATTTGTTGTCAACAGTACACACCATTTCAGGTTAATACCTAATACTTCATTTTTACAATACTATATGGTATCAGCCTGAAAATACTGGGTATTAGTATCGGGGTAATCCAAAAATACTATTCAGTTTTCACAAATTTCTCGGTCCTTTTTGTAGGGGGGGGCTACAAAAGGTTTTGCCCAGGGTGCAGCTTACCTTAAATAGGGGCCTGCAGCCTGCAATTTGTCATCATTTGAAGTTATGACAGATTGATATTTTTGATTTGATGTTAATTTAACTTAAAAAATGTATCTTAAAACAAATTTGTCTCATTGAATAGATCAAGATAGTCTTTTCCTGTCCAATAATTCTAGTTTGGGACAATAATTCTGCCCTATGTACTTAGCCTCAACATTGATCAAAACAACTCCTAATACATATGCTCATGAAAATTCCAAGAATCTTACAAAATAGGGATGTAGCACTAAGCTTACCTCCTGGGTAAAAAAGTGTAGCCAAGAACTTTAAAAAAGGGACAAGTATACCCATTTAAACTTGCTGCGTGAGATTTCAATTACCGGTGCTGAAGATGACAGATGACTATAATTATTACTACTGCTTAAACGAACGTCTCTTCAACATATTGCTAATCAATGTAGAGCCACATCTTTCTAGAAGAGATACAGTTATGAGACAATCTCTATCGGTAGAAGAAAAACCGGCATGGACTGAAGAAAAGATTGATGAAGCCACTACACAGTCAGTCAGATTGACAGTATCCCCCGCCACCCACAGAATCCCCCACCACCCCATATGATTGAAGCTCAGGTTTCAGAATATCTAGAAATCCATCAATCTCATTCATCAATCAATCATCTTCCCCTAGATTCACGGATGATGAGATCTTCCCATCTGATTGATCGTTAAGGGTGGCCTTAACATTTTTTTTTTTTTTTTTTCAGGATTTTAGCTAAATATTTTCTTGTATTGCGAATTACCCAAGGAGTTAAATAAAGGGAATGGAGGGTTGTGGAAAAAAAGTGACCCCATGAAGATATTTTAAAAAGGAGCTCCAGTGGGACAAATTACCTTCTCAAGGTTATAGTCATAGGTTACCAAGATCAGGTTAATAGTTAAATCAGTTTATAACCTGACAAAGAAGGTAATTTGTCCCACTCTAAAGTTGTGAGCATGCACAGTACGATTTTTTTCTCTTGTCTCCATGGGGCTACTCTTTTGCCTTTAATCCCTACCTAACTTTCCATTCCCTTTATTTAACATCCTTGGATCCTTGAAAGTATTGTTAGCGCTCCTGTCGACAAGAACCTCAACTAACGCAACAAACAACTCATTCTCGGGCGCCCCTTGTTTCACCTTTTATTGACATTTATTGTTATTGTTTATTAGTTTATAATTGTTAAATTGTGATAGTTTAGTTTTTACTCGTGTATCGTGTTTATTTAAGGTAGGAATGCCCCCCTCCCAAGGCCCATGGCGCAAATTCCCCCAAAACTGCCTGTCGCTTGGAATATTTAAAATATCCCCTATGATACCTGAAAATGCCCCTAAATAATTTGATTATTTAGTAAATTAACAATGACAATATTAAATAAGATGAAAACATCACAAAAATCATAGAAACTAAATAAAACACAAGAAATTAAACTTCTGTACTCATGACACATAAAGAATAATTTTAAGTTTATCACAATCAGTGGTGTATCCAGGGCATAGAGGGCCACTAGCCAAAATAAATTGATGAGCAAAAAAAAATTGCGTTCAGAACTGAATGGGGTTCCCAGACAATGGTATAGAAGTATAATTCCAAGTTAGATTTTAAAGGGGAATGTAGTAGGCAAAAAGGGGATAATTGAGTCTAACCAAAACAAACAAAAATCTCAGGTTTCACAACATCTAAATAACGACTGTTTTATAAAATAACGAATGTTTTATAAAATACGGCCCCTGGATACCCCCGTATATGGCCCCTGGAGAAGGTTTTAAGTAAAAAACCGAAACGTCGGGATTGTAACAGTGACGATTTTTGTGACCGAAGCCTGTTTGTTTTTGTTTATTTGTACGGTCGAGAATTNCTTGACGCGGATTTTACCGGAAAACCAAGCTGTTTATTACGAATACCCGCGGAAGCCTATACACACTAAGTCATTCTCCAATATTGTTGTTTAAGTTAGTCTCGCCCGTTTAATCGTCATTATTGGTGCGTTGAGCGTTGAATATGACCAATAACTGTTTCTGATCAATTAGTGCTCCACCATTGTTGGCATTAAAACCATTTAGTGTCGAGGCTCGTAGTTCGATACGATAGTTCTCTAGTTTATGTTTGCTATGAATGATGCGTCAGATACTAGGCGTCTAATCTTCCCTTACTTGACTTTTCAGAGCTTCTCCACTTATCAGGGGTTGACCGTTTTTCCTAATGTTCGATCAATCCAAATCTCCATCTTGAAGGGTTGTTATAAATCGGACGGTACTAAAACCCTCCGGTTGAGGCGAGACTGGAGACGTTGTGCCTGCTTTATTCTTATTACAAAATAATTGGTAGAGGATTACTTTCTTGATTTCAGAGTATCACTCCTTCAGGGGTGCCCAGAAGTAGGTTTCATAGCGCAAGTTGCGCACTGAGAATTTTTGGGGGGGATTTTTTTTCTTTTTTAACAGCATGATGTTTACTTTTTTTGCTGTTGTTACTTTATGGATATTGGAATCTAACTTATTTAGCTAACTGACTAACAAATGTTTGCCCACTTCCAGAAGAGCGAGGGACTTAGGGTTTGCACCATTCGACGCGCAACGTCCATATTGTGGACCAAAATAATTATAAAAAGTTCACTTTTCTCACTTCTTCCCCCCCAAAAATTCTGACAGACATTTTCCCTGACATCCTTCCCCTCTAAAAAAACTGTCTGACATTAATGTTTACTCACTTCCAGAAGAGCTAGAAACTTGGGGTTTGCACCATTCGACGCACAACGTCCATATTGTGAACCAAAATAATTATAAAAAGTTCAGTTTTCCCACTTCTTCCCCCCCAAAAATTCTGACAGACATTTTCCCTGACATCCTTCCCCCCTAAAAAACTGTCTGACATTAATGTTTAC
>KZ651314.1:579728-600642 GCA_001010745.2 Gerris buenoi | reverse complement strand
TGTATATATTAAATTGAACTAGACACTGGAGAATTGTATGACCTTGTTGCTATTTTTGTTTATCCTTTTAGCAATTTTTTACTTCCTTTTATACTAACGTAGTATATGCATATAAAGAGAAATTATTACGAAGTCAAAAGAATTCAATTTTGAGATTTTGATGGATTTTCAATTTTGAAGTTCCTTGAGTCTCAAAATATCGGTCTGTCGTCTGTGCAGACGCGTGGTGCCCAAATTACTAGGCCAAGTTCTATGTAATTTGGCAAACAGGTGCAGAAAAATCATACAAAGGCAAAAATTGAGACATGAATTTTTTCTTCAATTTGGGGGCGCTACCCTCCAAACTATAAAAAAAAATTCTTCGACGATTTTGATTAAACAATTCTAAAATGTAGTTCATTTAAATACATTACTATGTCCAAATATTCGTTTTTCCGGGAAAATCTAGTTCCAGAGATATTAATTAAAATAAATTTAATTATGTTGAAATAGTCCAGTCAAATTATACATGGTATATACAATATTTGGATAATATGTTTAAGGGAACAAGGCCACTAGTACTAGTAAAAAACTAATTTGGCAGAAACGAAGTCCAGTGTAAGAAGACTTATATTGAAAATACGTATATCGTATAGAACTTCTTTAGATTGTTACTCCCCTGTTTTTTTCTAGAATATAGATGACAGACTAAATAACTATTAAGACAAAGGGATGTTTAGTCCAATGCATACTTTGGGACAAAGGAATTTCTGTTTTTATAAGTGGAGTAACGGTTAAATGATGATCATTCTGTACACCTTCTTTAGATTGTTACTCCTATCTATTTCTTTTATGGGGGGAGTAACAATCTAAAGAAGTGCCCCCTTATTCGAAGAGACGAACATTTGTTTTAAAAAAAAAATAGTAAAACAAAAAGCAACATCTCTATGAAGTGATAAAGATCGTTAAAACTATTAAAGCGGACCTAAACGTTTAAAATAGAGAAAACAACGTTTTTACCGATGTCTTACGTTCTAAAGTAAAGATTTTAATAAAACTCCATGTTGACGCCAAACCATCCCTACACCTTCACCTTTCCTCAAAAGGCGACTCTCGCGCCATCTCTGAGTCATCTACGGTACTAACGTTAATTAGTATAGTATGTGAATACCTGCAAAGCTACTTTTACTGTAGCCCGGTGATACAACCTGGGTGCGGCGTAGCATCTGACTACCCTGCCTCTAGGACGCCACTTGCCTTGTGTCACGTGCCCGAGCCGGTAACTACATAAGTCGTAAGTGCCTTCCTTTTTTTAACCTTTATTCATCTTTATTGTAGCCTTGCCCTACATTTCCCCATTTTTCCCTTGTTACATTTTAATACCTTTAGCGTCCTTTTTTTTTTNCATTTAGTAAAAAACCCAATTACCCACCTAGAAAGGCTTTTACCGCCACTTCTTCTGGGGCTGTTAATAGCTGCCCAGTGTGTAAAAAGGACCACAAAATCTATTTTTGTCCCGATTATCAAAAAATGACGCCCTTGCAGCGTAAAAAGACTATTCGGGATATGAGACATTGTTTCAATTGTTTAAAGGGCCATTTATTAAGTGACTGTCCTTCGAAAATTGTATGTACAAACTGTGGAGCTAAACATCATTCTTCTTTGCATTTTATTTCTGCTGAAAAACCACATTTTCGTACATTGAAAGATGAGAATAATACTGTTTCGCCTTCGTCCAGTCCAGCTACTGATTCTAGAGAGTCCAACTGTCATTTATCGGCTAGTGGACTGCACAACCATACCGCCTCGTGCAAAACAGTTTTATTGGGGACCGCGCTAATACATATTGCGGATATTCAAGGAAACTACGTTCCTGTTCGTGCCTTGATTGATTCAGGGGCACAATCTTCTTTTATCACCACGGCGTGCGTACAGCATTTAGGTTTGTCTGTTCGAAAATGTAATCTACCTATAGCGGGTTTAGGCGAAAGTTTGGTTTCAAATATTAAAGGTATGATATCATGTACCTTAAAACCAAGACTTTCTGGTAATCCTCTGCTTCAAACTGATGCAGTGATTTTGTCAAAAATTGCCACAGTCATGCCGTCGCTAAAAATTCCTACTAATATTAGTGATAAGTTTAATCACTTAGTCTTAGCTGACCCTCATTATAATACTCCGTCTACTATAGATTTTTTAATCGCCGCGGACTTATTCCCATTCTTATATGACGGACAACGAATATTAGGTGGAGTCGGGTCACCCTCTGCCCTTCATAGTATATTTGGTTGGGTTATAACTGGTGAACTTAGTTTGACTTCATCTTCTTTACCGATTATTATTTCTCATCTGTCTACTACCGACATGCCTTTGGATAGTTTATTAAAGAAGTTCTGGGAGTGTGAAGAACCACCAGAATCTAACTCTGCTATTAGTCCAGAAGACGAGAAGTGTGAACAGTTGTTCCAAAACACCTTTCATCGTACGGACGGTGGTAAATATGTTGTTCCACTTCCCTTTCGTGACGAAAACGTTAAGTTCAACGGTGACAATTATCAACATGCTCTATCTCGACTGATAAGCATGGAACGTCGCCTTAGTAGGCAACCTCAACTAAAATGTGCCTACAATGAGTTTCTTCAAGAATACGAGAACCTTGGCCATATGACTCGTGTTAAAACTCGTGCATCTAGTGACTCAACTTACTTCATCCCTCATCATGCGGTTATTAAATCAACAAGTTCCACTACAAAGGTTCGGGTTGTTTTCGATGGTTCTTCTCAACCTTCTAATGGTCCTTCTTTAAATAGTTTATTATTAATCGGACCCAAACTGCAGGGTGACATCGTAAACATTGTTTGTCGTTTCCGCCTTCACAAGATTGCCTTTACGGCTGATATTTCAAAAATGTACCGCCAAATCTGGATTCGTGATGCAGATAGGCAATACCAACACATACTTTGGCGTCCTAACGATGATGGGCCGGTGAATGAATACGAGCTTAACACTATCACGTATGGATTAGCGCCTTCACCTTATCTTGCTCAGCGTACAATTCAACAGTTAGCTACAGATGAAGGTTCAAAGTTTCCTCAAGCCACTTCCATTGTCTTAAAAGACATTTATATTGATGACATTCTAACAGGGTCGTCAACTTTACCAGCTGCCCAGAAACTTAAGAAGGATCTCAATAGTCTTCTCGCTTTGGCAGGTTTTGAACTTCGTAAGTGGAGTAGTAACTCATTAGATCTACTTAATGATGTTCCTGATCACCATTTAGAATCACCTTTATCGTTTGATCAAGACGGATCAGGTGTGATAAAAATCTTAGGTCTGCAATGGAATGCCACAGCTGATGTTTTTTCTTATCATGTTTCAGAACCTGTAGTATGTTGTACTAAACGCTCTATTCTATCTCATATAGCCCGATTATATGATCCTCTCGGCTGGGTATCGCCTGTAGTTTTTAGGGCAAAGTGTCTTATACAACATTTGTGGAGACAAGGTGTGGACTGGGATGATCCTGTCCCGGAGTATATTTCGTCGGAATGGAAGGAGTATTGCAAGCAACTTCCTTTACTTTCCAGTGTTAAAATTTCTCGGCACACTTTAAATTCTGAAACAACTCGGCAGTATTTAGTCGGCTTCGCAGATGCTTCAGAGAGAGGTTTTAGTGCGGTAGTTTACCTGGTTGTTAAGGACACAAATACGACTGTGTCCAATCTTCTTGTGGCCAAGTCAAAGGTTGCTCCCTTAAAAACTTTATCTATACCCCGATTGGAGTTATGTGGCGCTCTCTTACTGAGTCGTTTAATTAAGTCAGTGTTGTCAATACTTAATTCATGCCTTCATATTTCTGCTGTGTATACCTTTACAGACTCCACCGTCGTGTTAGCCTGGTTAAAAACTCCCTCTTATTGTTTAAAAACGTATGTGGCTACTCGAGTAACACAGATACTTGAGAGCACATCTCCTGAATCTTGGCATCATGTGCCTACCAATATAAACCCTGCTGATTGTTCTTCCCGTGGTTTACAACCCCAGCAGCTGTTAGATTCGACTTTATGGTGGCATGGACCTCCATGGTTAGATACTTCTGTTACTGATTGGCCTATTAATTCCATAAGTCACGAGCCGCTT
The DNA here is from genome assembly GCA_001010745.2 of Gerris buenoi. Lineage (NCBI taxonomy): Eukaryota > Metazoa > Arthropoda > Insecta > Hemiptera > Gerridae > Gerris > Gerris buenoi. Next base: position 596,523 of record KZ651314.1, on the reverse strand, counting down.
GAACTTCCAGAATTAAAGGACCCAAGAACTGTCAATTCGTTTATTTCTTCGTCAATGATGTCTCCGTGGGAGCCTTTAGAAAAGTGTTCTTCGTTTTTTAAACTGCAGAGAATCACCGCTTGGTGTTTTCGCTTTAAACATAATTTAAACCATCCTAAAGAACTAAGACATTATGGACCGTTAAAGTGTAATGAACTTCAACTAGCCTTAACCTTTCTTACAAAAAAGGTTCAGGAAGAACATTTCCAGAAAGACATTACCCTTCTTTCTCAAGGTAAACGATGCCAGACTTCTATACAACGTCTAAATCCTTTTATTGATTCTTCAGGTATTTTGAGGGTGGGGGGAAGATTAAAACATGCTTCCCTACCTTCAGAATCAATTAGTCCCATAATTTTACCTAAAAACAGCCACTTCACTAACATTCTAATTGATTTCTATCATTTAAAATATTTACACGTGGGACCTCGTGCACTTCAATCGCTGATAGTTCGAAAGTTTTGGATTCTCTCAGCACGACGAGTTATCCGATCTCGGTTGTCTAAGTGTATAATTTGTTTTAGAGCCAAAGCAGCTCCTACTTTCCCTCTTATGGGTGATCTTCCCCGGCCACGTGTTACTCAAGGTCGTCCGTTCATTAATGTTGGCATAGACTTTGGAGGACCTTTTATAATCAAAGAGAGCAAACGTCGAAATGCTCATACTTCCAAGTGTTATCTATGTTTATTTGTATGTTTCTCAACTAAAGCGATACACTTAGAAGTAGTTTCTGATTTGAGTACAGATGCTTTTTTAGCAGCATTTGATCGTTTTGTTGCTCGACGTGGATTGTGCCACAATGTTTTTACCGATTGTGGCACAAATTTTGTGGGTGCCAAAAGACATATGAATGAATTGTGCGAACTCATTCGATCTTCTTCCACTATAGTAGACACTCTTTCTCTTAAGAACATTAATTGGCATCTGAATCCACCATCAGCTCCTCATTTCGGCGGATTATGGGAGGCTGGTATTCGCTCTGTGAAGTACCACCTTCAAAAGATTTTATTTGAGCGTTCCCTTACCTTTGAAGAGTTGGCTACTCTATTTGCGAAGATTGAATCAATTTTAAACTCTCGCCCCTTGTGTGCTCTGTCTAATGATCCTAATGAAGTTGATGTATTGACACCAGGTCACTTTCTTATTGGTGCCCCACTCTTGGCACCTCCCGAGCAAGATCTTCAAGAAATAAATCTGAACCGTCTGGATCGTTGGCAGCTCATTCGTCAAGCCAGTCAACATTTCTGGCAGCGTTGGTCTCGGGACTACTTGCACACCTTGCAGCAACGCTCAAAGTGGTTCACTTCAAAGCCGAACCTTGCAAGTGGTGATTTAGTGTTGATAGTCGAGAAGACTCCACCTCTTCAGTGGCGATGCGGTAGAATTGAAGATGTTCAGCCTGGCACTGACGGCGTCGTTCGTGTTGCTACCATCAAAACATCGCAAGGAACTTATCTTCGTCCTGTAGCGAAGTTATGTCCCCTACCCATAGCCTAAAATTAAATCACCTCTTCCTTTCCCTTCCCCTTTCCCATTCCTTTTTTTTCCCTTTCATTTCTCTACCTTGCCAGAACTATTTATTTCTATTTTATCTAAACTTATTATTATTTTATTTTATTTTACTTTTTTCCTTAAGTACTTTTTTCTTTAAACTTTAGTTTAACTTAGAGAAATCACTTTGATTTCGGTGGGGGGTATGTTGACGCCAAACCATCCCTACACCTTCACCTTTCCTCAAAAGGCGACTCTCGCGCCATCTCTGAGTCATCTACGGTACTAACGTTAATTAGTATAGTATGTGAATACCTGCAAAGCTACTTTTACTGTAGCCCGGTGATACAACCTGGGTGCGGCGTAGCATCTGACTACCCTGCCTCTAGGACGCCACTTGCCTTGTGTCACGTGCCCGAGCCGGTAACTACATAAGTCGTAAGTGCCTTCCTTTTTTTAACCTTTATTCATCTTTATTGTAGCCTTGCCCTACATTTCCCCATTTTTCCCTTGTTACATTTTAATACCTTTAGCGTCCTTTTTTTGTTAGTTGTTTCCGAGCCGTTATTTTTTTGTTATCGCGATTCGCGGTTTTATATCTTTTTTTACGTGTTTTATTTTATTGCGTATGTAAGTTGTGCGTACAGACTTATTGGGTATAAACACTAATAATTTCAGATTTCAAGTAATTTCTTAATGTCACCAACGTAGTATGAGTTGAGTAATGAGTAAGCTAAATTTCGTTAGTAAGGAACGCAGAAACCAGACGTCATTAAAAAAGGTAATTTTTTCTGCCATAAATCTACTTCATCTTAATATAATATTATATACAATATTTTTTAACATATTAACGAAAAAATGTAACAAATAAAAAAATCATAGTTAAAAACAAACAACGGTTTTAACACATTTTTCATACGTCGCATATTTTGTGTTACCTTCACCCCCTCCCAAAAAAAACTAAGAACGGATTGGGTTCGACACTTCGGAGTAGTTTCATTGCCTTTCAAAAATTAAAATTCAAAATTCATTGAAGGCGTTTGTTTTTCGCCATGATAATAAATGGTTCAACATTTATAGCTAACCAAACGTTTAAATGATCGCCATCTTGATATTCGATACGGCTGGCCGATTATGCTTGTTTTTAAATTGCCTACGTACCCTTTTTGTGTGCTAAAATACTTGGCTAATTTATTTATTTTTTCTTGATCTCAATATTATACAGTATTATAGGTATACATTTCATTTATAAGAGGCAGCTTATAGGCTCTATCCCTAATATAAACATCAATATATATATGTACAAACACGTACGTTTAACTCATTTATATAAAAGGGTTACTGGCTGGGTGTTACGTTATAGCTAAACTGAAAAAAAAAAAAACCTAAAAATAGTCCAAACCTTTTTCATAACAATATTCAAAGTGAAGTAAGGATAAAGAAAAAAATAAGGAAGATATAAGAACAAAATATGGAGGGGAGGACAAAAAAACACCTCCACCATTTTTTATCCCTTTTCTTAAACACAACAGGGAAGATAAATAAGGAAACAAGTAGATAAGAATAAATAAATGCAAGGAAAAAAAACCAAGGAAGAAGAAGAGAAGATTAGAAAGATCTATTGCATTTGAATTGCAAAAATAGAATGATAAATCTTTGTCGAAATATAGAGAGGAAATGTAATAAAACAGTGCAAGAAAGAATGGAGCCCACTCTTAAACCTGGAACATTAAAAAACATTTCATAAGCTATTTAATAATATACTTTATTTATATTATTAATTTATTTTATATTATTTATTAGCTGCTTAGTAGGTTCTTTGATACATTCTGATAAAAAGGATGTGAGGGTTTGTAAAAGGTTCACTAATAGTCAGGTCGAAATGAAAATAAATGTTGAAAAAATGCTAATCTCTAATTTATTTATTGGGGATTATCCATCTATATTATTAAAAAAGTTTTGTAAACAAACAATTTCAGAGAGAGAGTGATATATAAATGTGATATGATATATTAAAAAAAAGATTAGACTCAACGGATAAAGGTAGAATTTTTTACCGTCCTAATATACCAATTTTAAATTTGAAGTTCATGTTTTTGCGAGAATTGCACGCTTGGATGGATAACGCTGTCCAACAATGTTTGCCTCGACACGTAAATGTTACTGTCAGACAAACAAACAGACAGACAGAAAAACAAACAAGATGCATATTCTGTTTAAAGTAAAAAGCTTGCTTACACTCGCTTCAATAATATAATATAATATATTATATTAATCTAATATATAATATAATATATAATATAATAAAGTATTGNTATTCAGTTAGTACAAATAAAAAATAAGTAATTTAATAATAAGAAAAATTAACAATTTAATAACAAATTCTCAAAATAAAAAAATTTAATATCCGTCTTATCAAAAATTAGTTGTATCGTTTCTAGTCTCCTTATCATATGACATGATGAAGGTAAATGTTAGGTTATACCTCATAGTTACCAGGTTCTCGTCCGTAATTTGTAATTCAATTAATTTATTATGTTATTTGTGTTCGTTTTATTATTTTTATTGTTATATTGTTAAAATTATTAAGGCAGAAGTGTCTAAGAAGTGTTGAGAGTAGTTTGCAAATTGACAAATCCAATTCGATTGGAGGATAGTAGACGTTTTTATCTCACCTATGTGAAACCTTAATTCAGCAGTTACCGGTATGTTTTATATAATAAAATTAAAATACTAAAATGTAGATACTCATATCAGCTATTTTAAATTATTGTTCTCGATCTGATGTTTTGATATTATGATGTTACAGGCACGAATATGCCCCGGAGAGTCGAAATATAGCCGTTTTAGATGAATATCTGTTAAAAAAAAATTCTTTATTACCCTTACCGACCCACACCTCAACAAACTTGATACTAAAAAGGGACAAACTAACAATCTACGTAATTATTAATCGGCAGAGGAACTGCCAATAAAAAAAAAAATAATAAATATAAATTCTTTAACATTAATTAATCCCCATACATGGCGTGGAAAGTTAAACAATTTCTACAAGTGTTCATATATTTGTAATTCAGATATCAGAGAATATTTTTGGTCTCTATTCTGGCTGTCGGTCTGATCAGTATAATTTATTAAATAGTCATCCGATATTAACGAAATTTGAATGATTCATAATTAGCCTATCGTAGGTCTCTTCTGCGCCTATTTTTAGGGTTTTGTAGATACTTCTCAAAACCCTTATGCCGAGGGTGATGTGTCCGTCTGTCCGTCGCTCTTTGGTTCATAGGGCCCGAACCGTTCAAGCGAAAGTGCTGAAATTTGGAACCCTGGTGCAACTTTTTGACCCAACCAGAGGAAAAATATACAGAAGTCCATAATTAGATTTGCGCATGCGCAATTCAAAAAAATGTGGTAAACTCAAAAATTTACATTTTTTTAAATTTTTGAGTGGGGTATCAAATGAAAGCTGCTGAAGAGTAGAACACAAATATATATATGCTTTTTTAAATTTTGCATTCCTTATAGGGGAAAAAAATCAAAATATACCCAAAAAAAATTTCCCCCCCCCCCAACCACTATAGATTGGCTGGTGCTAAAATTTCGAAATAATTCATGCTAATGCCTTATTGTTGGGCGATGAAAATTCCGGGAGTTGATCCCAAATTTTTAAAAATTGTCAATTTTGGGCGCGAAATAGTGAAGTGCGCCCAAAATTTTATTTTTTTAAAATTTTGAGTTGGGTATCAAATGAAAGCTGCTGAAGAGTAGGACACAAATATATATATGCTTTTTCAAATTTTGCATTCCTTATAGGGGGAAAAAATCAAAATATACCCAAAAAAAATTGTCCCCCCCCCAACCACTATAGATCGGCTGGTGCTAAAATTTCGAAATAATTCATGCTAATACCTTATATTAGGGCGATGATATTTCCGGGAGTTCATTCAAAGATTTTAAAAATTGTCAATTTTGTGCGCAAAAATTTGGGGTGCGCCCAAAATTTTATTTTTCAAAAATTTTGAGTTGGGTATCAAATGAAAGCTGCTGAAGAGTAGGACACAAATATATATTTGCTTTTTTAAAGTTTGCATTCCTTATTGGTTTATTACTGATAAAAAACATTGTGACCCCCCGGGGAATCGAACCCGGACTCTTGAGATCGAAGACCAGAAATCATAATTACATAATGGGTATGCTTACTCATCTACAAAACCCTAAAAAGTACTTTGGGCAAGTACTTCCCTGTGATTTTTTTCTCTTAAACATCCTCACAAACATACATTTATTTATACCGTCTTTTTTTTTCTTACACGAATAAAAGTACCAATTAATTTACCAATATACAACGTGCACAGGCGGCTGAATTAATTTAGTTTGAGCTATCACCGGGCTATTTTTTACTTACAGTCTAAGTTCCTTAAAAAGTTGATGAATGTTATGAAGATAAAGGTGTACATAATGTATGTTTGTGCGCATGTCGAAGAGTTGCTAATGGGCTCACTCAGAAGGTTGAAACTTATATAGGACCAACACTAAGCTAATTAGGACCTACCATACACATTTATTTAAAATCGGACGAGTAGTTTTTAAGATATATTGGTTAAGATACGTCAGACAGACACGGGGCCAGTAATGTTACGTGGCGTCTGAATTGGATTTCTATCTTAGAATTTTGAAATCGGAAACATAAAACATTTTCGTTCTTCAGAACGATCATATTATTATAGCTTTTGTTGCCGTAAGTAGTTTGGAACTCAGAAGCAAAATAGGAAGAAACAATAAAATAAATTAGAAAGTATTAGGTTAAAGCATAACATTAATAAAATACGTGATAGGATGTGAGATGAATACGCGATTTAAATTATAACTGTATTATTATGCTAGACATTAGACAACATGCGGCCCTATGATTGAAGCAAACTTAATTTAATAAATATTTAATATAATTTAAGCAAATAGGTTATCATGATTAGTTGATAGTAAAAGAGAATGAATGGAATAAAGAATTGGAACGTGTGGTGGAAGATCCAAGGCACTATTCCATTAACTTACACGCCCCGGAAATCTTCTTTTTAACTATATATTATAAAATGTATCACTTTAATACACAAAAATTTCAGCTTATATCAAGTTTAAATTTTACATGAGTCTCAATTGTACTTCAGACAATGTATTAAAGTTTTATTAAACTTGTTACGTTAGAACGTAAGGTAATGGTAAAACAGTAGTTTTCTCTGTTTGGTCGTTTAGATTCAATTTCAAGGATTTAGCGATCTTTTGATCTCTATAACTTCATAGAGGCGCTGTTGCTTTTAATAAAAAAATATATATTAAAAAAAAAGATTAGACTCAACGGATAAAGGTAGAATTTTTTACCGTCCTAAAATACCAATTTTAAATTTGAAGTTCATGTTTTTGCGAGAATTGCACGCTTGGATGGATAACGCTGTCCAACAATGTTTGCCTCGACACGTAAACGTTACTGTCAGACAAACAAACAGACAGACAGAAAAACAAACAAGATGCATATTCTGTTTAAAGTAAAAAGCTTGCTTACACTCGCTTCAATAATATAATATAATATATTATATTAATCTAATATATAATATAATAAAGTATTGTTTAACATAATATAATATTATAATTACCCCTATATTGTATTGTATGTACCTATAATAAACAGGTTTTTTTTATTTGAAATGAAAATATCTAAAAAAAAACAAATCATATATGAAATCCAGAATAAATGTTCATAGTTTGATGTGATTTTTATAAGACATTGGTTTACCCACTGAAAAGAATTTACAAGTATGGGTTTTAAGGGGAAGTGAGTAAAGGTGTGTTTATAACAACCTTAAAACGAAAGAGCATAACATTTTAGAAAGGTTTTACAAGGTTGGTAGTCGTTGAATGTTATTATTGTGTAGGGTAGTTAAGAGTCGTTCTCCTACATATTTCATATGACGTGGCACAAGGGGACGTTAGTACTAAACGTACTCTACCTTACAGGTTAACTATAAAAGTGCAACGTTCGTTTACTGAATGTCCTTCTATCTATTTATTTAAGTATGTGGAATGTATCCACTTATTCGCTCCTTTTATAAAAGTATGCACGTATATGGTTTACTTATGTATTTAAAAAGGTTCGTGAGTGTTTTTTAAGTAATGCATTTTACACAGGGGTTTACATTTTAAAGTGTAGTTGGTTTCAATTTCTCTTTAGCCCCTATCATTGTTAAAGACATTTGTTAGAGTTTGATTACACACATTCAAACAATGTAGAATGATCGGAGTGTGTTTGTATTTTACGTCCTCTTAAGTTTTTTCGAGGGTCCAATTTTCCCTCTACAGTCAGTACTCGGTTGGCAGTCCTTCTATATCAAATATTGACAAGTAACTCCCCTCTTATACCTCCTCTGTGTCGTAAAAGACTGCGGGGAGTCTCGGGAGGGGGGAACAATACACCTCATACCATTTTCCTCAAAAACACACACGCTACAAAAAAAAATGAGGAAAAATAAGGAGTGAAGGAAAAATTGTTTCCACAGGTAAGTGGACAGCACTCATGTTTTATGTTTTTTTTTTTTTCTTCGCCGATAAACAGAAAATACACAGAATCTTAACAAGAAAACACACGGAGCAAAAAGAAAAATCAAATATATATTTTTCCACTTTACCCTATTTGTTTTTTATACATCCTTTCGTTTAAAAAGCTGCGATTTTTATCTTTGTTTCCTTTTCATTCATTTATTTTACGAATTGTATTTTTTTATATTTATTTATTGAGTCTTTATTTCATAATTTTACTTGAAACTATCGACGAAATTGCATTTGTGAAAAACGATAACCAAACATAAAACGATAACATCATCACAGTGACGATGTTAAAGAAGTTTTCTTATTTCTCAAAGCGGAGGCATTTGAATCTCTTAAAGGATACAATATATAAAGCAAAAAAAAAAAAAATCACAATTTAATGTAAAATTTTTAATAATTAAATATATCACCGGATAAGTTGAATCTAAATATAAAAGTAAACTTTCTACTTCGATCACCAAACTCAAATTATACTACTAAAATAAAAATGGGTTCATCCTGGTTAATTGACCCTGCACTAGCGTTAATTACTGAACCAATCATCGAGACCGTTCACACTTTTCTTAAGTTTCTATGCTTGTAATATAAAAAAAAATAATAGTTATTAATAAGAAGAAAGAAACGGATAAAATGCACGCCTTGACGGCGTACAGAACATGGAAAATATGTTTAAAGTTTAACAATTTGAATTATAAAGAAACAAGGAAAAACCAATCCATATGGATTTCAAGCCCACATGTAGTGAAGATATGAATTACCAATCATATATGAACCCCGATCTGCCCACACAAATACTTCAAACTAAATATCCACAATATGTTAACCCATATACAATATACATTGTCCACCCCCTAAATGTTAACATCTTACGAACCTTAGTGTTTTTGTTATCACTAGTATAATTTAGAAACGACGGAGGTAAGGACAATATGCTAAAATAAACTTCCTATCACTTGTTTAAAATCCAGAGGTAAAATTTTTTGAATAAACATAAGCAATTTTTTTTAACTTCACTTGACTCGGAACAGTATGAAATGTTTTCAGATTATTTTTCTATCATTTCTATTTTCTTTTTATAGAAAATAGGAAAACAACCAATGACTTTTAAGTTAAGCGGTTGATTTAGTGTATCTGGGGCATAATGAATAGAAATGGAAAAGCTGGCACATTAAAATTAATGTTTTATCTATAGATTAATCAAATGCACCAATTATGGATACATCTTCGTTTTATACGATTTCTCTTAATACATTTTCCATCTTCAACCCTCCATTATGAGACGCAGATGTTAAAGGTCGATTTTGCGTAAATTGGGCGTGTATGTATCAGTCTTAGATTAAATGGCTTTCGATGTAGCATATTTGGTTTTACGATGTAGCATATCTGGTCACTTTTTTACATTTTAGGACAGTAAAAGGTCCTACCTTTATTAAAGAGAATGAAATAAAAAATTATCCATAAATTATGCAATTTTTATCAATATACAGGAAACACTTTAATTATAATATACATTATACTTGCCAGTTTTTCCATTACAAAACATGATGCCCCAGATACAATATCACTTAAACTGAAAATAAGTATGATCAATTAAATGCACTCGAATATATTATTTGGCAACACACATCTCTTCTGCATAAATGTATTTACAACACCTTTCCTTGTATTTACACCGAGCAATATAAACAGCGTTCACTTAAAAAACAAGAAAAAATGGCAAACTCTGCTGAATAAGCTGTGGACCAACCTTAGCAGTATATTTTTCCATGACCAGATCAATAAGATGAGAGAGAATCAGGCCTTCCTTCTCCATTGATTACTCACTACAGCTAACTGTAACATTTTATGATCGCATCATTGTACTATTAATATTGATGCAGTAATCAAGCAAATTTAATCCTAACACCGGATACTATTTCATTTTTAAGTATTTCAAGAATGCAAATAATGATAGTTATATGAATGAATATATCATAATTAATACAGTGTGTGAAATTACCGCAAAATGCTTTTGAGAAACAATGCAATTGAAATAGACATACGCGCTATAACCTCGTTTTCACAACAGATACAGGATAAAATTCTCATAATTTTTATTATTTCTTATTTATCAGTGAGTCATTTAGTATCAGTGAGCTATGGGCTAAAGAAAATAAAAAGCAAATGAGTTAGAATGCCCTTTTGAAGAAGTGGCCCCCTTTACATACCTAGGGTCAACGGTCATTGATCAGGATAAAATTACTGAATTTAGTGAACCAAATCTATTTTGCTGTAAGCAAGCTACTGAGAGATAAGAAGTCGGCAAAGTCAAGGACCTTGTAGAGAACTGTAGTCGCCGAAAGAATGAAAATAATTGATGGCGTGATCTTTTAATGTCACATTAAAAGATTTTCTCCTCCACCTATCTTGCTTCGCAGAACGACTGCCAGCCTCCCAAATACCAGTCATATTAGAAGCAGAAGGGGGTTGAAGTACTAGACAATCTTAAGTTCAGTAAATTTGTTACACCCACAAGAAACATAAAGACAAGCTAGACTTCGTTAAGAGGAACTAAGTCGCCAGAAAATTTAGGCCTGTAGAGGATAGACGATGAAGGAGTATTATCATTTTCCTACAGAGGCTTCAATATGTCTTTGTCTCTATGTATGCTATCGCCTCTACATTAGAAGGACATTTTTTATGGGTAGTAGCAATGTCACATTTAAAGATTTTCTCCTTCGCCTATCTTGCTCCGCTGAATGAATGCCAGCCTCCCAAAAAGCCAGTATATAAGAGTAGCTAAACTAGACCTACTATTATGAGAAGTAGAAGGGATTCAAGTTCTAGACGATCAAAAGGTCAGTAAGTTTATTTGTGATAGAAGTTTCTAAGATTAATGCCATCATAAAGTTGGGCCAGTATAGGATGGATAATGAAGGAGCCACAAGAATATCAAATTTATTTAATTTTTAAGCCCTATTTTCAATACAGTGAGTTAAGGTTAATACGCTTAAAAAGTAAAAACCACAGCGAGTATAACTAGTTTTCAACGAATCAAAAACGAAATAGTAATAAGTTAAGTGGTAACTTACGATTAAAATTATGTAACGAGTAAATATCTGGGCCATTATCTTCAAATATAATAATTTTATATTAATAATTTGGGATGCAAGGAGTACTATTAGGGGAATAGGGTAATTGGTTAGTGATTCGAGGAATTTGTGGTATCGGGATACCAATATATACAATACCAGGTTTCGGACAAAAGGACCATTGAAATCGTGGTGAAGAGTGAGGTTGGATAATCAAGAGTTGATAGAAGGGGTATCTGTGATTGATGCCCCCCACGATCAAGAGATTTATTTATTTATTTATTTATTTATTTGATATATTTTAGTGAGTCCTCTACAGTGTAAACACACCACAAGAGAGGCACTCAGTAAACTACATAAGTAAAAATTACATGTGAAAAAAGTTAACATGATTATATAAAAAAATAAAAAATAGACAAATTTGCAATGGTAATAAATAAATAACAAGTATAACTAATAACAATAGCATTAACAATAGTAATTAAAGAGTGACTAGAATAATAAACAAAGCATGGACTATAAATGAAAAAAAAAAATACCTATGGCATATTAACATATGACATATTAGGGCATATGTTATAAGGCATATTAGGGCACTCTTTTGAGGCATAAATAACATAGTTCAAGATAAACACTATTTAAAAAGTAAACATCTAGATNAAATAGGGCTCAAATGGTGCAGAATTAAAATTAGGAATGAAGCCTGTGATTAGACTTTTGATATCTTGCTTAGAACCAGAGTAATTTGAATTTTAGTGTTTTTCCTAACCTCAAAGGGCGGTACAGCCTTAAAGACAGAAATTGGTTTTAGACATCAGGGAACAATTTTTGTCCCTTTTCTGTCTGACGTTACATTTTTGCGAACCAACATATCTTAGAAACTAGTCTTGGACGGTAGGTCATGATTAGCCCATTTTTACGTCCTTATAAGTTTTAACTTTCTGCACTTATTACTTTCTCTTCCTTATACCCACAAAGTTTTTTTATTTTTTTTAATTTTTTTTTAATTTTTTTAATTTTTTTTTTACCAACACCTACATCGTAAAAAGTACTCATATAATTTTTAAGAAATGTGAAAGGTTTATCAAAAGTAGCCTGCGTATGGTCTCATAACTGGTCTCATTTTAGTAACCCATATTTAAACGTACCTACGTATCCAACATATTTTAAATTACCCATTTTATTTTTGGATGGGTTGTTAAAAGTATACCTCAGACGCAGACGGTCCCAAGGTTATTTTCAACCCTCTACGCAAATTTTATATTGCTTAAAAATAGGTGTGCTCCAACTGGGAATCGAAATAGATCTTAATCTAATATAATCATTCGTCTAACAGTAGGGCTCCAGGATGTTATGTGCTGCACAACTTGACAGTTTTTTTTTTGTTTGCTTTTTTTTCTAAAATAAATCTCCTTGTTATTTCAGGTGGTTATGCTTTCACTAACTATAATTTTAATCAAAGTTTTATTTCTCATAAACAGTGGTTTCATATCCTCTTAAAAAGTATAACGTATTATCACGTTTAATAACATAAAGACATCCCACCAATAAAACACAACAAAACACAATAAAAACATTCAATCACGTGTGAAGAATAAATTGTTATAAAAAATGTATTAAATAAGAAACATATAAAATTTATTTAAAGAAACAAAAAAAAAACAAAAAAAAAAAAAACAAAAAACTTCATTAACCCTCTTGTTATAATACAAGACACTTTATATATATATATTACATACATTTCATACATGAACATAATAGCTTTTCAAAATGCAAATTATATCCTAGAGGTGACACTTTTTTCCTTCTTTTAGCTTTCCTTCCTCTTTTATCCCATTTTTTTTCCTTTTATGTCATGAAAATAAGGTGTTTCGGATATTGGAGTTTGCATGACGCCGGCTTCTGCATCACCTCTCAGCCAACCGTGCTCTGCACAGTATCAATATTATAATATGACGACATTATAATATAGGCCAGGGGTTTCCTCAACACGAAATTGAAGAAGAAAAAGAAAGAAAGCAAGAAAATATATTACATAAATATATATTTTCATGCTCAAAATGAAAAGAAGAAAATCATAAAGCCACGTAAAAAGGTGAAAATAATAACAACAAAAAAAAACCAAAACATTTTTACGCATAAAAATATATATCGAATATATTTATATATATATATCAGTAAAAGGTCCTACCTTTATTAAAGAGAATGAAATAAAAAATTATCCATAAATTATGCAATTTTTATCAATATACAGGAAACACTTTAATTATAATATACATTATATTTGCCAGTTTTTCCATTCCAAAACATGATGCCCCAGATACAATATCACTTAAACTGAAAATAAGTATGATCAATTAAATGCACTCGAATATATTATTTGGCAACACACATCTCTTCTGCATAAATGTATTTACAACACCTTTCCTTGTATTTACACCGAGCAATATAAACAGCGTTCACTTAAAAAACAAGAAAAAATGGCAAACTCTGCTGAATAAGCTGTGGACCAACCTTAGCAGTATATTTTTCCATGACCAGATCAATAAGATGAGAGAGAATCAGGCCTTCCTTCTCCATTGATTACTCACTACAGCTAACTGTAACATTTTATGATCGCATCATTGTACTATTAATATTGATGCAGTAATCAAGCAAATTTAATCCTAACACCGGATACTATTTCATTTTTAAGTATTTCAAGAATGCAAATAATGATAGTTATATGAATGAATATATCATAATTAATACAGTGTGTGAAATTACCGCAAAATGCTTTTGAGAAACAATGCAATTGAAATAGACATATGCGCTATAACCTCGTTTTCACAACAGATACAGTATAAAATTCTCATAATTTTTATTATTTCTTATTTATCAGTGAGTCATTTAGTATCAGTGAGCTATGGGCTAAAGAAAATAAAAAGCAAATGAGTTAGGATGCCCTTTTGAAGAAGTGGCCCCCTTTACATACCTAGGGTCAACGGTCATTGATCAGGATAAAATTACTGAATTTAGTGAACCAAATCTATTTTGCTGTAAGCAAGCTACTGAGAGATAAGAAGTCGGCAAANTTTGGAAGTTCAGTTTCATATGAATAATACAATTATTATTAAAAGGTTTTTTTTATCCCGTTTTAATTAAAAAATATATACCTCTATAGACTTACATCACTAATAACATTATCTACCATAAGAAGTCTGGTGGGTGTTAACTATAGCAACATGTAAAGGAAAACTAAAAATGTCTTATTTGAAATAAATACCCCGAAAAAGTATACATTTTTATAGTGGAAAATTTCTTGCATACGAGTCTGCAAGACATTGGCATGTCTTGAGGCAAGTTACCGACATGTCGCCAGGTTCACTTCGCGGTGTTCGTTAGGTGTGTGCTGACGATTAACATCACGATCCTTGATTCGAGTTAAATAATACGTACGACCTACTTTCGATCGTAAATGTATTCGCCACCACATATACACTTGAACATAAAACATTATTATTGGAAAATATTATATTTATTTGTTTGTTTGTTTATTTTTATTTTTATTTGTTTATTTATTATTTCGTCGACAGAACCAGCCGTTTTCAAGTTATAAACGAAAAACCGAAAAATGAGCAACAAATTCGTGGTTTTTAGCACACCAAAAGTTATGCGCCCTGATTTAGAGGTCGCAAATTTGGATTTGACGTTTCCTAATCATGCCTGAGGACATAAAAAAATAAAATCATTTACTGCACCAAACGCACGGTGGACCCCCTTTTTGAACCTCTCGTGACTGGACTATTAATATTTATAACAAACTAATACTTTTCCCTCGATTTTCGGCATAAATATGCCTTCAGTTACCAATAACTACTAATCCACATTTATCTTATGTTACTTTAGTCCAATGACTTTTTGTCATATCTTTATCGGCTATAGGTACCTTAGATTAAGGTAGAAACATTTTGCACTCATTTAGTTTCACCATTTTCATATAGAGCAGCAAGACTCATCAAATTGATAAGCATAAGCAGTTGGATGTGCCAATATCTCAGTCGAATTTCGGGATTCTGCCTGTTTTATAAGTGTGCCAAAAACATTGTAAAGAAAAAGTATAAAATTTACCTAAAACTAAAAATCTATCTATATCCAGTTAGATCATAGGACTAAATTTGTAGAACTAATAAAATAAATTGAAAATACGAACTAAAATGTAAGAACTAAGTTTGCATAAGACGACAGCTCTTTTTCGTTGCAATAAATTACTTTCCAAAATAATCTATATTTTCTCTCTTTTACAAAAAAATGTACGTTCCAAAACACTACATTGTATCGATATTAAAAATCGGTCATGGGACAACATTTCTCATATACGAGTTTGACCAGCGTTTTCCATTAAATAGTTTTCGAGTTTTTGTAGGTAGGTAGGTACATTTAATTATCATTGAACATTATATCAAAATTAATCATAAAAATAACTTCTCCTCGGCGGGGAATCCAACCCGGCCTCTCTTTGTCCGAGTTTAAAGCTATTTTCTCAGGAATTATATTTTTCCCGGGGAAACGGCTTATAATCATTAGATTCCTATTTAAATGGACATTTTCAAATTTTGTAAGCTAAATCGTCGGAACCGTTTTCGAAGAAAAAAAAATTCACGGTTTTTCAGAGTTTTTTGGGGGTAGTGCTCCCGAATTTGGAGCTTTTTTTCTGATCATATCTACCAAATTTCGTCAAGATTAGCCCATAGTTCCACGCCACGCGTCTGCACAGACAGCAGACACATTTTTTAAAAATAAAAATCGCTTTATTTGACTCAGGGGACATCAAAACGAGAAAATCCATTAAAATATCAAATTCAACTTTTTGCGTCATCATAATAAAAATGATCTCTCTTTATACTTTCTCTCTTTATATGAGAAAGTGAAATAAATAAATAAAAATGCAACAAAATTAATAACCCAAATACAAAAAGTTACAACTTAGCGTTTAGCCACAATAAACCTCTAAAAGAATGAAAGGTCTGCCACCGAAAATAAGTGCTGTACTGTACAACAGCGTGGCGGTTTTTTTTGGAATTTCATGTAGATATTGACCATTGACCTTCCTCTTGCAAGATTTCATCAGCATTGGAATACAACTGTATATTTGTATGATGGACAAACAAAGAAACAAACAGACACTCTTTTTTACACATGAAGATTGTTTAGGTAAATATTATTATACTATGGTTAATACCTTGGACACTTGAAAAAAGCCAACTATTACTGATAACAATGATAAGATAGCTGTTGAAAGGTTACTTAAGTGTTACAGGTTTCGCCCTGACAAGTAGTATCACAGAAAAAAGTACCTCTCTCCCGAAAATTGTGCTTGCGGCTAATGTCCAAGGTACTAACTGTCCAGCGTCTCCCCACATATGTATATTAAATGTAAGTATAAGTAGCGAATCAATATATATTGTCAAGTCAGACCAATATAAAAATATTTCCATGTATTGCGTTTGTGCGTAGGATTTTTTAGAATTGTATTATTTTAATAAAAATGAATAACACTTAATTAATATAAACAATGAGCAGTCGAACAGCACTAAAATACCCCCCCCCCCCCC
>KZ651314.1:557354-579142 GCA_001010745.2 Gerris buenoi | reverse complement strand
CCCCCCCCCCCCCATATGGCTTCATTAGGCTGGTAAATTTTATGTAACATGAGTCTGTCTCCTGATTTACTGAGAGAGATTTTTTTATTTTCATGTTTGGAAGTTCAGTTTCATATGAATAATACAATTTTTATTAAAAGGTTTTTTTTATCCCGTTTTAATTAAAAAATATATACCTCTATAGACTTACATCACTAATAACATTATCTACCATAAGAAGTCTGGTGGGTGTTAACTATAGCAACATGTAAAGGAAAACTAAAAATGTCTTATTTGAAATAAATACCCCGAAAAAGTATACATTTTTATAGTGGAAAATTTCTTGCATACGAGTCTGCAAGACATTGGCATGTCTTGAGGCAAGTTACCGACATGTCGCCAGGTTCACTTCGCGGTGTTCGTTAGGTGTGTGCTGACGATTAACATCACGATCCTTGATTCGAGTTAAATAATACGTACGACCTACTTTCGATCGTAAATGTATTCGCCACCACATATACACTTGAACATAAAACATTATTATTGGAAAATATTATATTTATTTGTTTGTTTATTTTTATTTTTCTTTTGATAGTGTAACGCGTTTTGGTGTCGTTTTTTGGTAACGCTTTTCGAGTTTATGAGCCAAAGTAAAAACATAAAAATTTAATAAGTATATATTTAAATGGTTGTGCGTGAAGTCCCACGTAAAAAGGATTTAACTGGTATTGTGAACATAAAATTATTAATGGGCAGAGGAACTGCCGATAAAAAAAATTCACAATGAACGAGAAAAAAATCCTAGGGCCACCCTGAGAAGTGAAAAGTGCTTTTAATCTGCACGGAGCGGAGTGAGACATGGACTTGTCACAACTCAAAAATTTTTAGGTTGACCCTTGATGGAAAATATGACACTAATCTCAAACTTATTTCTTATATTATTGTAGAACATAATTTTGAAAGAGGCCAATTTTACTCGAACCTATTGTGCGTATCTAGATATTAAGATTTCTCGCAATGTGAATCTGTTACTGATACAAGATATATTTTTATGGATAATAATGTTCTTCCAACACGATCAAATCCTTTTAGAATAAAGGGTTATACCTTTCTTTATTCCTTTAGTGAACCTATCACTGTGCCAGTTATATTATAATGATGCTAGAAAATGTAAAATAATAGTCACATTGTCAATGATGGGTTACCTGGTTGTTGGCTAGTTTGTTGGGAGACTTGTTGTGTTGGTGAGAGAGTGATGGGCGATGGTGGTGTTGGGCAAGGAAGGCAGGATATTTCCCGTCACCTTGGGCTGCCATAATGGACACCAACATTGGTACAAGCACCATCAGCCCAGCAACGCCATCCTACACTGCTATACATCCCTGGAACAATACGAAATAAGTTATAACAATGGGGATAGACAGTGGATAACAAGGTGGATTTACATATATTTATAATGACCTTATGAAAACATTAAAAGGAATGAAAAAATCAAATTGAATGAAAAGAACAACTTATGTCAGCTCCATTAGAATTTCGAAGGCTTACATGATCATAGCACACGAAAACAAAAATAATACATCGTTATAAACAGGTGCTGCCATCTTGCAAAAAGGCTTTTCAAAGCATCAGCCTGTCAAAGGCCTCATACAATTTTATAAGATAATGGATAACATGGGGCTAACGTGATACTCTCCATCAACTGTTTAAACCGTAAAATTGGCAGAAGACGCTACTTCACATCATTCCATTATCATACCGATGCTGAAGTTGGAATTCGGACCTCATGCTTGAGAAGCGTATGGTTAACAATGAGCTACTGTGGACTGTGGACACCAATTACTTAACACAAAGTAATCCTTCATCCATCTCCTCTTGTGTTAATTAAGGGAACACTCCAATCGGCAAGATTGAATGGAATTCATGGGCCTGTTCTAAACGCTATAACCTCGCAACATATCCGATCCTTAGAATCACTTTATCAGAACTATAGCCAGATCTTCTTATGAGTCCAACACTTAAACAATTAGAACAACCTTGGCCTCGTCTATATCTACACACATATTTTCACAAGTCCGAATCCTTAAAAGAAAGAGGTGTGTAAAGTTTATATATCAATGGTTTATTATCTCCTCAAATTGAATTGTGTTTAAAGCAGCTTTCTTTATTTTTATAAATAGGCTCCAAACTTCAATTTGGAGAGTATTTAATTTTTAGTAAGGGAGTGAATGATGTATAATATGTATGAATGATTCCAATCCTAGAAGGCTTTGGAAACCGAACTATTTAGGCATATCATTTAATTGCTAGGCCTAAATAATAACAGGAAACATAGACACTAAGACCTAGCATGAGCCCCGCGCGGAGCGTGGGGTGAAGGCTAGTTTTTTATCAAATAGATTATCCTTCAGAGCAGCGTCTCAGTTCATATTCATTTTAATTGCAGCATTGTTCAAGCTGTATACTGATACTAAAACATAACCTTTAGATATATCAAAGAAAAAATCTATCCAATCCCAATGGCTCCAATGGTTGTACATAAACATAACACTTACATAAACACATAAGTACATAAACACTTGGTCTAGTGTGTTCCATTACTTACTTGTTTCGAGTTTTTTATAGTTACATTTATTATTATTGAAGATTTAATCAAAATTAGCATAAAATAACTTCTCCCAGGTGGGGAATCGAATGTACTCGTTAAAATATAAAAAATTTAGGCAGAAGGCCCCAAAAATCAAACAAAAAATTTAAATGGGGATTTTTTTGGACATATTTTAACTCATAGAACCAAAAATCATCATTGTAATCTACTCATCAGCAACTTTCATTTGATACCCCACTTAAGTACTGGTATGGAAATCCCACACACGACTTCCATGAAATGTGTGGTGTAGCACGCTGTAGCACCGAATCGTCGAGAGCTACGATGTTCGGGTTTGCGCCAACAGTTTTTCCAACAAAAATTCTAAAAAAAATGCCGCTAACCGCATCTCAATGAGATGTTATAAAGGTTTAAAGTTCCGAACGAATGTACGTACGTACATACAACTATACATACGTAAGCACATACATTCATACGAACGCACAGACATACATGTATATAAAACGGATTTTAATGATATCCCTGAGTTAGTAAGACCCCTCCTTCACAGAGATATCAGAATCACGTCTTGAAGGGTATCACCATACTTCCATTTTCATGGAAGTAAAAATTAAAATATTTGAGTTTACATTTTCGCGAATTGAGCATGCGCATATTAATGTCTATAATTATTATTGTCTTCTCTATAATGTGGCTATATGTGGATCAAAATGTTACACCAGAATTTGAAATTTCACCTTTTTAGCTTAAACGGTTCGGGAGATATGAACCAAAAAGCTACGGACGGACAGACACATCACTCTCAGCAAAAGGGTTTCGAAAAGGATCTACAAAACCCTAAAAAGGCCTGCTAGACCACAACGTTACACAAAAGGGTAGGATTGTCGTCAACCCCTTAACTTTTACTTCCAGGGATTGCAGAAAATCCTTACCAATAAAATCAAGAACAAGGAAAGAAAGTTGTCCTTGAATCTTGGAGAATAAAGTTAATCCACGGTCGAGAATTATCATTTCTAGAACTATGCCTCTAGAACTATGCTATGTCTCTGAAACACTCAATTACAACGTTAAGTAAATAATTAGTAAGAAATTCTCAAATCTAAAGCAACGACCTCAATCTTAACACCTCAATTTCAAGCTCTTTAAGTTTCAGTTATTCACAAAAAGATTTTTGTGACCTAGATCAATACCTTTTAAATTTGTGACAAAGCTAAAGTTTATTCAACCTTCAAATAGAAAACATAAAAAGGAGTTTAGAACATTTTAAAGGCAATAACTAATTAAAACGATTTTAATTGTACAACTAATAATACGATTAAAGTCTTATCAGGTCTTCTGTTTTCAAAAAAATATCTATTAAGTTCAAATGATAATACAATGAATGACGTATTGTCAAGTACAGGGTTCTATAGCGTTAAGAACCACAGATTAAACCATTTATATTACGTGGCATAGCGTTTGTGATAGTGATTTATCAATTAAGCTTGAATTATAATTAAACCACTCGTTCCACAAAACCTCGGATTAAAAACTAATCAACTATAATTTAAATTAAAAAAAAATCCAATTTGGGCAAAAAAAAAAAAAAATAGTCTGTCAATTAGTGTGGCACATAGCTTCCTCGCATCCTATCACTTACTTTATTGATTTTATGCTTTTAAACCCATATACTGTCTAATTTATTTAGAAGATCGTTCAGGTGTTTAGTAACTCTATTTTGAAGATCTAATACACCTGTTTCTAGTCTTGACATTAGGTTACCTCCTTCTGTAGTCAGAAGAAACTTTTTTGTGAAGCTCGTCTCTAAAATCATTTATGGACATTTCGTATCATCATCGAGCTGCCTAAAAACAAACAAAAGAAACAGAATTCCAAGAATCCAAATACATTTTCTGCATATGATGCTTATGATTTTCTGCTTATGATTGCTTTTCTGCTTGTATGTAATGTACACTTATTTATTCATAGAGTTCAACCCCGTTTGATCGATCGCCATGAAACTTGGAGCGTATATTATGTATTTCTTCAATAGAAGTGGAGAAGGATTATATGATATAAAACTTTAAATTTTGGTACACAGGGGTACAGGGGACTGGGTACAAAAATCAAAATAGTATACATCCTTCATACCTACGGTAAGCTCGGAACCAAAACGCGGGTCGTTTAAAGGAATCGAAATATTTACCATAATTGTTATTAACTTATTAATTTCATAAAGAGAAATTATCTTTAGTAAAATTTTAAAATGAACTCTTGCCGCTGCAGTAAGCAATCACTCTACTTTCTTTAAAAACCAATTATGTGCATCAATATGCGCGCCTGCTTAACTTCCTCCACACTGCATCACCTGCTTTCCCGCTCAAGCCAAAACATCAGCAATCAGCATGTTATCGGAATCAGCGTGCACACCGGCCATACCATTACACCTACACCTTTGATCCGTTTTACTAACCTATCTTTAGTGGGAACTAACCTGGCAGCTCAGTGGTAGCATACTCACTTATTATCAAATAGTAAGGTCTGGGTTTGATTCTCGTCTAAAGGCAAGAGGACCCACACTCGGTGTTCACCCAGGATCTTAATATAGGTTGCTTATAGTCCTTCGGCCCTAGGCCGTCTACAAGCGGTTGGGGTTTTTACATTTTGCGTATCTTCTTTTACTTGTTTCTAAAGGAGAGGATTGAGTGGTTAGCGCACTCATATCCTAACACAAAAAAATGTTCCGATCCATCAGATGAAACACGTTAATAATAACTTCAAGTAGATGAGTTAAACAACAAACCTAAGAATCATCCGCACTAATGTAAAGTCCGTACTGCTGTATGGCTGTGCTGCTGTATGTACGTACTTCTGTATGGCTGCGAGACATGGAACATGTCCGTAACGATTGAGAACAAACTTCAGCCCATTGTTAACCACTGCCGGAAAATTCTGGGGATCTTTTTGCTCAAACTGTTACTAACGAGGAGCACTGAAGAAAGACGGCTAAGCAACCTTTTATTAAGGACAATCAGGGAGAAAATTGTGAGCAGTACAGATATTTTTGTATTTACTATTGTCGTATTATTATTGATCTGGGGTTTTTAGTTTGCCTCTTGGCAGCCCTTTCTGTGCAGTTTACTCTCACAAGTGCCTCGCCTACACTGCGCCTCTGCCTGCCACCTCTTTTGTGTGCATATTGGGCCTAAAGGTCCTCGTTTTTTGCCTACTGATTCTAAAAAATGTATTATTAATAAATAGGCATATTGTTTCTGTTAATGAATAAAAGTATATTTATCAACATTTTAAAATTTAAAGGAAACTAAATACAACAATAATTATTTCATAAAATAATCGTTAATGTTTTTATGTTTTACAATGAATTTGGAGAAAGCTTTTCGTGTTATTATGCCTGTTATATCATTACATAATTATATACAAAAGTTTTTGAGAATTTATTATTTAATTATATCATTTTAATTATATGGTATTTCGATTGAATAAATATATAAATTATAACACTGAATGATTAAAATTTAAAAGGATTAGCAAAATGAACATTTACACGCTTGAAATGGTGAATGAGTTTACTTAGCGAACACACTTCCATCCGTAATTCGGATTCGAAGGGTGAAAGGTTTGCTTTCGGAATTTTCCACTAGTAATTAATTGGAAATATTCAGAGGTGTAAATTGATTTCGGGATTTAATTTAAATGATCAGTGCAGCGTGGGGATGTCGAAAATAAAAGCTAGATTTCGAAGTTCTTGTTTTTGAATGTATACGCCTGCAAAAGCATTCGATTAAAAGCACAGATGGCATAACAAAGAGAGGATTTAAAGCTTGACGGTGTCGCCTCCACACGACCAACCACACAACTAAAAACTAGAAACAAACTTACCCCCTGAGGGTTGGTAAGTGCAACTTGCTGATAATTCTGTTATCTCCATGACTTGATAAGTACTGACAGCGACGACAAAACACCAAGCAACAGATTCGGGCACAACCAGACCGAAAACAAAACCAAAACCGTCGAAGTAAAAGATTAAACTAACTGTTCAAGTAAAGAACAACAACAATGGTTCATCGGTTCCCTATCACATGGGTCGTATGTTGCTGTTACTTGCATTACTTATCACTCTGAAATATACATTATCATTCATTGAAAGACAATGAAAACGTTGTTTCTAAAAATTCAAAATTTAAACTAACAAAAATATCCTAATATTAAACCTCTTTTACGGATATTATATAATTTACAATAGAGATGGGGTTTAGCAGCATAAGTTGGTTACTGTTATCGTTGGCTACAAAAACCTAACTAAATCACTTTTAATCTTTATTTACCACGAGTAAGCTCAATAAAATCAAGGTAAACAATTAATTTTGTACAATTCCTTCCTTCGCTATAAAGTGCATTCTTCTAGAAGAGCCCGCTGCCTTTTAATCCAATCTTCTTAAAGCTTTTTCTAGATTCCTTCTTGCTTTTACGGCATTCGTTTAAATATATCCTTGTTTTCTATTATAACAAATAGAACGTATATTACACAAAAATATTCAAAATTGCATACCTTTGTTTAACAAAGTTTAAGTAAAATATAGTTTAAGTATGTGTTTTCAGCTCAATCAAAGGGTCCGTAGGTATTTTAAAAATAGGTCAAGATCTTTTTAAGAAATTAGAATTTAATGAAAGTAATAATTGCTGCATGTAATCAAATCACTGGTCCCGAACGCAACTTTAGTTCTTGCCCTGATATCAGTGTTTTCACTTTTTTTTACCTAAATATTCCAAAACCGCAATTTCAATTGAATTATCCGTTTTGGGTGTTTTTTTAATTTGATTGATTTTTAGCTTAAAGTCTGTCTGTCTGTGTCAAGCAAAACGCCCTCTTTTTTTCAAGCTAGAGAGTTGAAACCTTAGATAAAAATCAGACCTAGTCCTTACATTCAGTTGTGCCGCCCGGAAAATTATAAATTTGTGACGCCATTAATCCTTTTATCCTTGTCATCAAACATTTAAAAAATTCAAACAAAATTAAAAATTTTTCCGATTGCGCTGAAATTTGCAACAATTATACCTTTCTTCCTCTATATTTTATCTTAATATTTTGAAATATAGACATTTTAATGTGTAATAGTGTTTGTTTACGTATTTTAATACATCACAATAAGGGACCTCACTATAACGGATCTCATTATACCTGACTTTACTTTTAACGGACAAAAAATCTATTGTCACTTAAAGGTTTATGTTTGGTAAGGTAAAGTTCTGAGACGCCCTACGTCCGATTATGTTTTATTACATACATAAAAAACATAATCAAAAGTTGTTTTTAGGGTTTCGTTGGTAAAACCAAAAAAAAGAAACCCTTATAGTTTCGTTCCTGTGTCTGTCTGTCACTCTGTACGGTTCCAATAACTTTTGAACCAANTACCAATGAAACCCTTTTTACGTGAGACTTCACGCCTTACTACTTTTTCTTCTTTGAAAAGGATAAAGACTTGTATTCAAAATTTTATTTATTTTTTTATTTTTTTTTTCCAAAAATGCTATAGCTCATTTTGTCATGCTGATAACCTAATCTTATTCTTCTTATTCTTAGTATTGCCATTCTTTTTTTATCAAACTTATTATTAGTAACTAATGACTAAAGCAAGCATTAATATACTAACAAGGGATACCCTTTACAATAATATTTTACATGATATCAATGTATTTTGGTGACTTTTATATTTTGACGGAAAAGAACGTGTTTCTTCAGAGTTATTTTCGGAACAACAGTATAGTTTATTTTAAAAAGTAAACACTACAAAATAAGAAAAAAAAGTCAAGTGACGTCGCAAGTAAATTGCCATGTAAATAAATAAACGAAGAATAAAATTTGTGAAGAATATGCTCCAAGCTATTACAGGATTTCAACTCCCTAGAACGGAGTCTCTTATAACTTAAAACTGACTTTCTTTGAATGATTGTCTTTGGGAATCTCATGGTAACATTCTTTGGTACGTACAAGCATGCTTGCTTGTACGTCACATGGGGAGACAACCTTTTATTTGCCAGCGATAATGATGACACATATACATTCAGAACTCGAGAACGTTGTTTGACAAGGTAAAAAACAAGATTTTGGCGCTTCAACAGCCGTAATCTGGTGTTTTTCACTGCAGGCTCGAATGAAATGAGGTCTTGTTGCAGAAAAGGGTTTAATTTTAGTTCTCCATAGAGGCTTTACATGAAAACATTTAGTGTTATAGTGGGTTAAGTGGCCGAACAACCCCTGATGTACCCCTTTAGCGCCGTTCGCATTCTGATTAGGACAGATAGTAGCTTGAGCACGTCGATCCAGTTGAACTATTTGTAGCCAAAACAAAGAAGAAGTTAAAATTAAATGATGGTGGAAGAGCTTTACTACAAAGTATAGAACTATAAGTGGCATTCATCAAGTAGTTTGGAGTAAATGTCCCTTTGTCTTAATAGTTATAAAGATTAAGGAATTCCTTTATAAGGGGTAAACAAACAGGTAAACTACCTATATTTATTAGGCATCTAATTTACATGAAATGAGTACCGCAAAAGTTAATTGTTGTTGCGCTATAATAACAGCGAATACTTTTACTAGAATAGTTCAGACGACGTAATCATTGCAGTATAATCAATCATTAAGTATAAGAGTGTCGTTTAAAAATGTACCGAAAATATATGTTGACTCTAAGATTCTAGATTAAAACATAATTAAAATATCTACATTAGTTTCATGCGTTTAGTACGAACTTTTCGAGTATATCTAACGTCACATTTATCATGACGTCGCTGGGTTAAAAGGACATGTATCCATCATTCCGTGAGTAAGTTGTTCTACGTAGTACGACGTAGTTCCATTACTCTGATAACAGTCTGGTTGTTTTTCACACTTCATCTATCTTGGTTTTGTTATCATTAGGAAGAAAGGGTGGGGAGAAAGACCTCACACTCTGGCTAAACCTTTCTTATCATTTATCCAGTGACAGGTCGCTTTGCTCGTGTCACAGTTCTGTCAGTCGATAGTACGTCATGGTTTACCGCTTAAACAGTGTCATGTATCGTCACCCATTGTCACACTTTTTTTTATTGATTACGTATGAAACGAATAAAGCGTTGGAAAGCTCATGCGTAGAAAATAAAATTTTATCAACAATATTTCCCAGTTTCAACTTACTAACTTGTGCTCTTTTAAATACAAACTATACTGCCTACTACTTTAATACTTAAGGTACTTGTACAAAACTGAAGAAGGGTACCACTATGTGGAGCAGGTGATACGGTCAATTTCAGATGTCAATATAACTAAGAAAGAATTTAGGAGTAGTGAACCTAATTAAATAATTAATTCGGTTTTAATTAAGTTTCAATTGTTCTTGACCTAGATTTCAACCTTAATTGAATTACCTGGCTCGAAGGAATTAAACTCAATTGAGTGTCCCAAATACCAAGAACATTAAATAACAAACTTAAAAAAACGTGGTTAACAACTCTGACACTCTTTTATGTGTTAAAAAATCNATGCTGATAACCTAATCTTATTCTTCTTATTCTTAGTATTGCCATTCTTTTTTTATCAAACTTATTATTAGTAACTAATGACTAAAGCAAGCATTAATATACTAACAAGGGATACCCTTTACAATAATATTTTACATGATATCAATGTATTTTGGTGACTTTTATATTTTGACGGAAAAGAACGTGTTTCTTCAGAGTTATTTTCGGAACAACAGTATAGTTTATTTTAAAAAGTAAACACTACAAAATAAGAAAAAAAAAGTCAAGTGACGTCGCAAGTAAATTGCCATGTAAATAAATAAACGAAGAATAAAATTTGTGAAGAATATGCTCCAAGCTATTACAGGATTTCAACTCCCTAGAACGGAGTCTCTTATAACTTAAAACTGACTTTCTTTGAATGATTGTCTTTGGGAATCTCATGGTAACATTCTTTGGTACGTACAAGCATGCTTGCTTGTACGTCACATGGGGAGACAACCTTTTATTTGCCAGCGATAATGATGACACATATACATTCAGAACTCGAGAACGTTGTTTGACAAGGTAAAAAACAAGATTTTGGCGCTTCAACAGCCGTAATCTGGTGTTTTTCACTGCAGGCTCGAATGAAATGAGGTCTTGTTGCAGAAAAGGGTTTAATTTTAGTTCTCCATAAGGCTTTACATGAAAACATTTAGTGTTATAGTGGGTTAAGTGGCCGAACAACCCCTGATGTACCCCTTTAGCGCCGTTCGCATTCTGATTAGGACAGATAGTAGCTTGAGCACGTCGATCCAGTTGAACTATTTGTAGCCAAAACAAAGAAGAAGTTAAAATTAAATGATGGTGGAAGAGCTTTACTACAAAGTATAGAACTATAAGTGGCATTCATCAAGTTGTTTGGAGTAAATGTCCCTTTGTCTTAATAGTTATAAAGGTTAAGGAATTCCTTTATAAGGGGTAAACAAACAGGTAAACTACCTATATTTATTAGGCATCTAATTTACATGAAATGAGTACCGCAAAAGTTAATTGTTGTTGCGCTATAATAACAGCGAATACTTTTACTAGAATAGTTCAGACGACGTAATCATTGCAGTATAATCAATCATTAAGTATAAGAGTGTCGTTTAAAAATGTACCGAAAATATATGTTGACTCTAAGATTCTAGATTAAAACATAATTAAAATATCTACATTAGTTTCATGCGTTTAGTACGAACTTTTCGAGTATATCTAACGTCACATTTATCATGACGTCGCTGGGTTAAAAGGACATGTATCCATCATTCCGTGAGTAAGTTGTTCTACGTAGTACGACGTAGTTCCATTACTCTGATAACAGTCTGGTTGTTTTTCACACTTCATCTATCTTGGTTTTGTTATCATTAGGAAGAAAGGGTGGGGAGAAAGACCTCACACTCTGGCTAAACCTTTCTTATCATTTATCCAGTGACAGGTCGCTTTGCTCGTGTCACAGTTCTGTCAGTCGATAGTACGTCATGGTTTACCGCTTAAACAGTGTCATGTATCGTCACCCATTGTCACACTTTTTTTTATTGATTACGTATGAAACGAATAAAGCGTTGGAAAGCTCATGCGTAGAAAATAAAATTTTATCAACAATATTTCCCAGTTTCAACTTACTAACTTGTGCTCTTTTAAATACAAACTATACTGCCTACTACTTTAATACTTAAGGTACTTGTACAAAACTGAAGAAGGGTACCACTATGTGGAGCAGGTGATACGGTCAATTTCAGATGTCAATATAACTAAGAAAGAATTTAGGAGTAGTGAACCTAATTAAATAATTAATTCGGTTTTAATTAAGTTTCAATTGTTCTTGACCTAGATTTCAACCTTAATTGAATTACCTGGCTCGAAGGAATTAAACTCAATTGAGTGTCCCAAATACCAAGAACATTAAATAACAAACTTAAAAAAACGTGGTTAACAACTCTGACACTCTTTTATGTGTTAAAAAATCGCTCACTAAAATTCTACCAGAGAAATTAAAATATTCAATTTATTAACAAGAAGGGATAGTTTCGAGTGATATTTCGTGGTACCACTTCATAATAATTATGAAGGGGAGTTAATAGAAAGTAATACAACAATATTTCACCACAATTTTATAATGTATAACAAATATACGTGTATGCGTTTCGATATTTTACCTCATCTTCAGTTTTATAACATAGTTTGAGTAAAGCCTCTACTGCCGAAAGCANTTCACCTTATTTGTTTCCATGTGCAAAACGTGTAGTAAAAAATAGTCAGGGTAGTAGAAAATAGTCAGTGAACCTCACTTTATGAAAACGATCTGTCGACTGAAGCCGATCGTCACGTCCACACTACAAACTTCGTT
The DNA here is from genome assembly GCA_001010745.2 of Gerris buenoi. Lineage (NCBI taxonomy): Eukaryota > Metazoa > Arthropoda > Insecta > Hemiptera > Gerridae > Gerris > Gerris buenoi. Next base: position 566,684 of record KZ651314.1, on the reverse strand, counting down.
TCGGTTCGGTTCGGCTTTCTTTGATCAGGACCGAGCCAATTCGGGTTGGATTCGGTACGATTCGGTTCGGCTGACGGCACGTCGGCGAAGCCGACCAGAACGTCCACACTAATTTGGCTTTGCCGATCGGCACAAGCCGAATGATACCGGTCGGCGCATGAACGCCCATAACTATGGGCTGGGGGGGCCTTGCCCCCCCACCCCCCTCTAGCTCTCAGGAAAAGAGGAAAAATATATACTTCCGTAGTCAAGTCAGGTGTTTTGCTTTCAAGAAACCTACCCTCCAGCACTCGCGCGCTATGAGCGCACCGCCACATTATTAGATAAAATAGAAATAACACCTAGAGCTAGAGAGGCGGTATGGTCATTTGTCGGCTTTCTACCACTCTAAAAAGGTCTTTCCTCCTACATTTATTCAGAAAAAAAGTTTGTCGTCTTAATTCTCTGGGAGAGATGACCTAAAGTTTTAATTTATGCTCTCGAAGCAGTTTAAGTGTTATAAACAGATACATAATTTAAGCGCACTCGAATTTAAGACACGCCCCATTTTTAAGCACTTAAAATCAGGAAAAAAAGTGCGTCTCGATGCAATACGGTATATATAAAAAAAGGCTTTTGAAAAGTAAATCTGAAAACCAGCGGACTAGTGGTGTCAAGAAAGACCGAGTAGAAAAAAAGAAGGTCTATATAATTTATCTTCCCCGACTCTTAGCTATGGAAAGAAAAAAAGGAGGTTTTAGCCTCAACAAAAACAAATAAATGATCTTCCCAAGGCAAGCCAAACAGTATTTAATTAGCCTGAATTGACCTACTTTTCGAGCTCAAGAATTAGATACTCGCATTAAAAAAGCAGGCAATTTATTTAATGCAATAAACAGGAAATTTGAAAAAAAGGCTAAACCAGTTGCCTAAAAATCAATTTATACCCCCATATGAAAATATAGATGTGAACCATGGGCATTTATCTCAAGAGAAAAGAATCGAATTAGAGCGGCAGAGATGAGGTACCTCAGGAAAGTTACTGGCCAAAACTAGGACGGAGCGATTAGAAACACCAGGATCTGAGCATCGAGCTCTCGGACAAGATAAGGCTGCGGGCAACTAAGGTGGTTTGGCAAAGATCAGAAGAATAGAGGTACCCTAAAAAAGTGTTGCAAGACCGTTTTCATTTTCAGGGAACTCAACCATTCCATCCGAGCATCTGTGAACGTCGAGCCTCACAAGATAAGGCATTCCCAACTAATGTGGTTTGGTCACACTTAAACAATGGAAGAAGAGATATACCGGATATTTTAGTGATGCTATGAATTTAACATTTATTTAAAAAAAAATCCTTTCTTAACAAATCTTAGCTTGTGGTAATGGATTCTTTAATGCAATTTTGTTATCAGGCTATCAAGCTTTCAGACGATATTCAATAAAAATTACAATTTGAACGATATTCCTTATTTATATACATATATTTTTAATGACTAAATAATTCCTTTATTGCTTTTTAATTTTTTTTTAATTTTAAAAAGTAATCCAAAAATTGTAATTAACGAGATAATCACGTAATTAAATGATAAAAAAAAGTTTAATTTTTTTTTTCTATTTCCAGTTTATAAAAGTAAGGGTCCCTGACATTCTGACATTAATTTATCGACCGCTGTAATATTTTTAAATTTTATTTACTTTGTTTAAAGAAATTTAAGAGTTCGTTTATTATAATGTGCTTAAATTTGTTAAAATAATTTATTCGTGTTGTTGTTACAAATAGTGTAGTTATATAATAGTGAAGTAAATAATAATAATGAACGTTAACAATCCTTTGTATATAAATTGCAATTCACAAATAATAACAGTGTTCTGCTCTAAACAATTAACGCATATGTTTTTAACTAAATAAATTATATTATTTATAATTTTTAGAAAAATAACCTTAATATTAACATTTTAAGACGATTAGAGCTTATAAGAATTATTAATTAAAAAAGTTTTAATATTATATTCTATATTTAAGGGAACAGGTTAATAGTTTTCCAAATGTAATTTTTGTGTGCTAAATGAAGAATTTTAGAAGATCAACAAAGGAAGTACGTATATAAGAAATTAATTCCTTTTAATAAATCTTATAACTATTAATAAAATATTAATTCTTGAATATTTGGGTATATTAAGATATTAATAATCTAAATACATGACAAATAAAAGAACCATAAGTTGTAAAATAAATTATTATTGTTATAAATTATTATTATTGTATAAAAAGTTGTTTTTAACCGCACTTTAAAATTCCTTGTAACAATTGCGGGTGCGGATTTTTTTACACCAAGATTTTCGTGTTTTTGATTCAGTTTCATTGTCATGGGAAATATATAATCGGTAAATTATCAGCTCTATATATATTCTAGTATTAAAATATACAACTCTATATATATTTGTAGCCTAAAATTGACTTAAAATTGACAACCATATATGTACCTCTCAAACAACAAACAAGTGAAGTTGAAAGCCTGTATAAAGCTCACTAATATGATATCTCGACCCCCTCCTTAGGTCCTTTTCGATTGGTGATCTTCAGGTGTCAATAAGGATTGCTAGGAGTGGACAGTGATCGGGATCACACTAATGAGGATTGAAATGGGTGAAAAGATATCATAGAAGGATAATTGTATCTTAAAATGGCTAATTCACAGACAAAGTATATTTTGAGGTCATTATTATAACTTGGATTGGATGCGATAGGCGATAGGCATGGAAAGCCTAGGACCTGTAACCCCCTGTGTCATACATCCTATTGGTGTCTATGTCATACATCCTATGTCATACATCATATTGGTTTTATAGCGTGAATTGCACGAACTACGTTTAGTGTGATGTGCGATGTGCCCATGTCAAAACGAACCATTTAAGTCTGACCCCAGGAAGGTAGTCAAAGACTGAGGGTTTTTTTATCAAATAAAAACACTGTCAAGACCTAAAGAATTATAAGAAGAGAACAGGTATGTTAATTAATTTCCTTTACTTTTATTCGTAACGTTTAGTTTACAGTTAGATAACCATTATAGCTAATTAGTTTAAAGGTATCAAACAAAGGATAATTTATATTAAAACCTATATTTAGAAGTATTTTCCTTCCTGTAGAGAGAGATCTACGTCGAATTTAACCTTTGAACCTTATCTATTTTGACAAAGGAGTTATTTCTTCAAAAAAATAATTAATTTTAAATTAATTAATTATTTGTTACTGGAGAAAACATCCATAGAGTGAAATAATACTGTTGAAAATAGATAATCTTTGTTAATTTAAATAGAGAGTTACAAAAAAGTTAAGTTAATGAGTAAAAAAGGTTAAGGAAGAAATCGGTTCAAAACTAAACCTAACCATCTCATATACCTAGTAACAGTAAAACTCAATTTAAAAACCCTAATATTTAAGTTAATTAAGTAATTATAACTATAATAAGTTCTACAGGTGTTTTATATTTTGGCTTGAATTTTCAGCTGAATCATATTTATTTTTATTCAATATCCTGAGATATTGAGACTAGATTTTCCCCAGTAAAAATATCATTTAAGTTAAATTCTAAATTTTTATTCAGAATTGTTGGAACAGTTTTTAAGAATAAAATATATGTATGTACATTTTTATATTACGGTTTTTTCAAAAGTTATGAATTTCACCTCGGGATATGAATTTTCTGAAAATGTACGCAAAATACATACCTCGAAATCATAAATCATTCGAAGCAGCTTAGGCTCCATCCCTTTGTTTTGGCTTTGTTTGAAAACCAATAAGACTTTGCTCTTAATTTCTAATGATTTTCTCACTTGAAATCGGCGTACGTTCTCTATCAGTGGAATTATCGCCCTGCGGCCCGGTTACCGTGATGTTCGGCGAGCAAGATCACTTTCCTCTCAAACTGAGATTCGTAAGTGAGTCGCCTTTCCATGATAGAATTAGCGTGAGAACTGACGCATTTTTAAATCCAAACTAAATAGAACCTAAATGAAAAATATATACTTCCGTAGTCAAGTCAGGTGTTTTGCTTTCAAGAAACCTACCCTCCAGCACTCGCGCGCTATGAGCGCACCGCCACATTATTAGATAAAATAGAAATAACACCTAGAGCTAGAGAGGCGGTATGGTCATTTGTCGGCTTTCTACCACTCTAAAAAGGTCTTTCCTCCTACATTTATTCAGAAAAAAAGTTTGTCGTCTTAATTCTCTGGGAGAGATGACCTAAAGTTTTAATTTATGCTCTCGAAGCAGTTTAAGTGTTATAAACAGATACATAATTTAAGCGCACTCGAATTTAAGACACGCCCCATTTTTAAGCACTTAAAATCAGGAAAAAAAGTGCGTCTCGATGCAATACGGTATATATAAAAAAAGGCTTTTGAAAAGTAAATCTGAAAACCAGCGGACTAGTGGTGTCAAGAAAGACCGAGTAGAAAAAAAGAAGGTCTATATAATTTATCTTCCCCGACTCTTAGCTATGGAAAGAAAAAAAGGAGGTTTTAGCCTCAACAAAAACAAATAAATGATCTTCCCAAGGCAAGCCAAACAGTATTTAATTAGCCTGAATTGACCTACTTTTCGAGCTCAAGAATTAGATACTCGCATTAAAAAAGCAGGCAATTTATTTAATGCAATAAACAGGAAATTTGAAAAAAAGGCTAAACCAGTTGCCTAAAAATCAATTTATACCCCCATATGAAAATATAGATGTGAACCATGGGCATTTATCTCAAGAGAAAAGAATCGAATTAGAGCGGCAGAGATGAGGTACCTCAGGAAAGTTACTGGCCAAAACTAGGACGGAGCGATTAGAAACACCAGGATCTGAGCATCGAGCTCTCGGACAAGATAAGGCTGCGGGCAACTAAGGTGGTTTGGCAAAGATCAGAAGAATAGAGGTACCCTAAAAAAGTGTTGCAAGACCGTTTTCATTTTCAGGGAACTCAACCATTCCATCCGAGCATCTGTGAACGTCGAGCCTCACAAGATAAGGCATGCCCAACTAATGTGGTTTGGTCACACTTAAACAATGGAAGAAGAGATATACCCTAAATAAGTGCTGGATGCCTGTTGTCAGGGTAATTGAACATTAGGATGACGAAGAACAAAACTTGGGCCGACACACAAAATCTCCCAGAAATATGACAATCTTTAAAGATAGAATAGCCTACAAGACATTTTTTAACACTCTTACACTTCAAAAAGAGGGAAAATAGGCTCATACATATTTCATAAAATATCCTATTTTATTATTTTGGAAGTTGTATAATACCAATCACAACGTTAAATAAATAAATAATTGTACCCCTGTTGAATAATAAAATTGTATAACCAATTATATAATATAATTTCGCATTCTTATCTTTTAATTGATAGCGTTAAATTCTAATTGTTTTAATTTAGGTTCTGATTAGACAAAAAATGTAACTTTAATTATATTCATTATTATGAACGATGATTTGTTTAACTGAATTGTATTATTTTTTAATATGTAATAGGACAAATCTGTGTACAAAGGATCTCACCAAAACCGAGCCCTATTTAATATAATTTACTGATTTTATGCTTTTACAACCTATTATTGCTAAATTTATTTAATTTTCCTCCGCTTTTTAAATCTGAGAAAATTATTTTGATTTTTTACATGTATTATGGTATCAATTTTTGCAAAATGTAAAGAGCGCAGACGGTTGAAATTAATCTAAATTTTATAAAGAACAGATGAGTATTTTTGGGATAGGTGTAAATAAATGTATGATTGTGCGCATGCGGGAAAGAAACAAATGGGCGCAGAAGGTTGATACTTTGTACCAACAATGGGCTAATTATAACCTACCATCAGAATTCCAATTTAAAGTCGGTCGAGTATTTATGATGTGTTGGTTCGCAAAAATTTAGCGACAGACAGACTAACAGACAAGGAAGACTGAGGTGGTCAAACAGAATGTGGACAAGTTATGACGAACCAGTGTAAAAACGTTCGTTACTAAGGTCGTACAATGTGGTTTTCATATTTTCCTGTCTTGATCTCTCGTTTTTATTTTATTTTATATTTTTAAAATCAGTACGTCCAGCAGTTTGACGAAGAAGAAGAATTGCTTCTTCTGTTCCTAAAAATAACTAGGTGTGCAATGCTTGCAATATTGAGCTGAGCGTGCGTTTTAACCATATATTAATTTATTTATTTTATTTTTTTCTATTTTACCAATAACCCCTCATAAATTAAAATATGACATAACAACAATAACTGTATTCTTAAAGCGCTTTCCAATGACATGCCATGCACCTTGAAGGGCATAAACTATTTTAAATGTTGTACCCCGTACCCCCGTGTACCGATTTGGACCAATTCAGATTTATACCTTCCTGTGGTTGGTCACTATGTCCGTGCCGAATTTTGTGCGGATCAGCACAGCTGTTCAGGAGAAAACTTTTGTACTCCGTACCCCGTACCCCTGTGTACCGATTTGGACCATTTCAGATTTATACCTTCCTGTGGTTGGTCACTATGATGGTGCCGAATTTTGTGCGGATCGGCTCAGTCGTTCAGGAGAAAACTTTTGTACCCCGTACCCCGTACCCCTGTGTACCGATTTGGACCATTTCAGATTTATACATTCCTGTGGTTAGTCACTATGACCATGCCAAATTTTGTGCAGATCGGTTCAGCCGTTCAGGAGGAGTATTAATCATAAAAAATGCAAAGTGTAGTATAAGAGCTTCGCTTCGCTCAGCTCAAAAATTGGTGCACAAAATTCGGCGAGTTTTATTGTCTGCGTTTGTAAAAAAAAAATGCACTCTTACAATCCGATCTATAATTTATCCGTTTGACCAGTCATTTTTCTGCCTTCAGTCTGCCGAAAACTTTGTGGAAAATACAACAGATCATCTGCCCACCACAAACTAGATTAGTCCACCGCGATATACCGTATTCTGATAAACCAAAGTAATTTTGTAATAATACAGAGTTCAAAGTGCGCCTCTTGTTTGACCATGACCAAACCTTTAGTATGCCTTTCATTCAAAACTCGTAGAAATGAGAGCTTTTCTTTTGCCCAATTATTTTGAATTATTTCAAGATCAATTTATCTCAGAAGCAAATCGGGCCAGACTAGCAAGTAAAAGAATAGAACAAAGAGCAAAATTAAAAATTTCAGTGTATAAAACCTAATTATTGACTTGATCCCAAATTAAGTGAAGTACAAAGTTTAGTATTAATGGTTAGCTATTTTCTAGCTTGATTTATTTTACACAAAAATTATCAATTCTTGATATTTATTTTAACGTAGTTAATTTAACTAAATTTCGGTAGAAACAAGACATTTTATACAAATAGGAATTTTAGAATTGAAGCACAGGTGTTTGTAGTAAATAATAAATTATTCGATAAAGTTCAACGAGATAATCATAATAATCAACGAATTAAGTCGAATTTAATTGATTTTTTTATCGCAATTGATTTAAAAAGCAAATAATTTTAGTTTATGTAGCATTGAAATATTTGTAGAGTAAAATTAAAAAATAAACCATTTAAAATTGAGAGTGTTAATTAAACCAACAGGTGATAAATTATAATTGATTAAAAAAAAGTCCAGTCATGCACCATGCTTAATGAGCGAATTATCAAAGAAATCTGCGCATTATTGGCTTATGATAAGATAGGAAAATTTTGTTTAGAATTTGGATAGGTGAAAAAAAGATTTTTTTTGGTACACTTACGGGTACGGGGTACAAAAGTCAAAATAGTATTTACCCTTCAAGATGCACATCGTTGGAAAGCTCTTTAAGAGTACAGTATAATTGTTGTTACGTACACTTTTATCATATTTTCATATAAAAGGGGGGTAAAATGGAAAAACATATTTTGACCCTAAATTGTAAATAAATTTGACCCTTAAATGAACTCCAAAAAATCTAGGCAACGATCTCATCCTTTCTTTTGATATTCACTTTACTGATATTGACATTTTAAAATTTGTTTGATATTTGAGATATCTTTTGGAGTGACACATATGTACATACATGCATAAAAAAAAGTGTTAAATTTTAGGAATCGAGTCAGAATAGTCAGAAAACGGATTTCCATGAAAAATGTTTTCAAAAGTTCGCATTAGAAAAATTATGAAGCCATTGCAATAGCGTAATTTTCTTTGAATATTCGCTAAAATAACGTTTTCATGTTTCCGATATGTTAGAATGTAAAAAACAGACATTTTAGAAATATGTACACCACAACGATTTTGTTAAAATAGTCTACCGATTAGTGTGAGTGGACGAATGGTCAATAAGAATTTTATGAGTGCTTGTTTGAACCTGTTTCAATTTCCAAATGAGTCAAATTTAGTTTTATTCAATATCAAATATACGCAGACGGTTGACACTTTACGGAACCATCAGTTCCATCAACCAACCAATTTTTAATATACATCAACATCAGATAAATACTTCAAAAGATATTTTTATTTTTAAAGAAAAAAAAGCTCTTAGAGTGCATTTTTTTCTGCATACGCGCAAACTTATTTTAATTAACAAATGCATTAGAAGTAATTTGCTGTTAAAGAAGCATGAAGTTTGTTGAAAGGAGCCCATAGATGTTCCCATATTAGTATTAATCGTCTACACATATAAAAATTGAATAAAACCAATGTGACCCCACCGGAATTCGAAACAGTTCCAAACAACCAAACTTCCCATAATTAATAGTGATATCATAATAACATTGATAAACATGTGACCATTTGTCCAATAATAGGACGCGAATAAGTTATGTGACGCACTAATTGGCAGACTATTCTAATAACAAATAATTTAAATGACAATAAATACACCATACTAATAGTTTGATGCAATCTTTCTCATTCAAAATTGTATATTACAAGAGAAAAAAATCTTTCTTATACATACGAGTTAATAATTACTTAGCCCAGTGTTTTCCATTTATTAGTTTTCATATGTAAATTTAATTATTATTGAACATTTCATCAAAATTTCTCATAAAAATAACTTTTCCTGGGCGGGGAATCGAACCCGGGCTCTCTCCGTCCGCGTTTTAAGCTTTTTTCTCAGGAACTAGATATTTTCCGGGAAAACGGCTTATATCATTAGACTCGTATTTAAATGGACTACATTTTCACAAAATACATTTACTACAAAATCGTTGGAACCGTTATCGAGGAATATTTTTTTTTCACGTTTTTTTGGAGTTTTTGTGGGGGTAGCACCCCCAAATTTGGAGCTAATATTCATTTCTCGATTTCGCCTCGGCGTATGATTTTTCTAAACATATATGCCAAATTTTGTCAAAATCGGCCCAGTAATTTAGGCTC
>KZ651314.1:536629-549442 GCA_001010745.2 Gerris buenoi | reverse complement strand
CTTCAGAACTTTCTTTCAAACTGACAGATATTAAAGCCTTGAGCTAATAAGGTATAGAAAACTTCCTTCAGAACTTTCCTTCAAACTGACAGATATTAAAGCCTTGAGCTAATAAGGTATAGAAAACTTCCTTCAGAACTTTCTTTCAAACTGACAGATATTAAAGCCTTGAGCTAATAAGGTATAGAAAACTTCCTTCAGAACTTTCTTTCAAACTGACAGATATTAAAGCCTTGAGCTAATAAGGTATAGAAAACTTCCTTCAGAACTTTCTTTCAAACTGACAGATATTAAAGCCTTGAGCTAATAAGGTATAGAAAACTTCCTTCAGAACTTTCTTTCAAACTGACAGATATTAAAGCCTTGAGCTAATAAGGTATAGAAAACTTCCTTCAGAACTTTCTTTCAAACTGACAGATATTAAAGCCTTGAGCTAATAAGGTATAGAAAACTTCCTTCAGAACTTTCTTTCAAACTGACAGATATTAAAGCCTTGAGCTAATAAGGTATAGAAAACTTCCTTCAGAACTTTCTTTCAAACTGACAGATATTAAAGCCTTGAGCTAATAAGGTATAGAAAACTTCCTTCAGAACTTTCTTTCAAACTGACAGATATTAAAGCCTTGAGCTAATAAGGTATAGAAAACTTCCTTCAGAACTTTCTTTCAAACTGACAGATATTAAAGCCTTGAGCTAATAAGGTATAGAAAACTTCCTTCAGAACTTTCTTTCAAACTGACAGATATTAAAGCCTTGAGCTAATAAGGTATAGAAAACTTCCTTCAGAACTTTCTTTCAAACTGACAGATATTAAAGCCTTGAGCTAATAAGGTATAGAAAACTTCCTTCAGAACTTTCTTTCAAACTGACAGATATTAAAGCCTTGAGCTAATAAGGTATAGAAAACTTCCTTCAGAACTTTCTTTCAAACTGACAGATATTAAAGCCTTGAGCTAATAAGGTATAGAAAACTTCCTTCAGAACTTTCTTTCAAACTGACAGATATTAAAGCCTTGAGCTAATAAGGTATAGAAAACTTCCTTCAGAACTTTCTTTCAAACTGACAGATATTAAAGCCTTGAGCTAATAAGGTATAGAAAACTTCCTTCAGAACTTTCTTTCAAACTGACAGATATTAAAGCCTTGAGCTAATAAGGTATAGAAAACTTCCTTCAGAACTTTCTTTCAAACTGACAGATATTAAAGCCTTGAGCTAATAAGGTATAGAAAACTTCCTTCAGAACTTTCTTTCAAACTGACAGATATTAAAGCCTTGAGCTAATAAGGTATAGAAAACTTCCTTCAGAACTTTCTTTCAAACTGACAGATATTAAAGCCTTGAGCTAATAAGGTATAGAAAACTTCCTTCAGAACTTTCTTTCAAACTGACAGATATTAAAGCCTTGAGCTAATAAGGTATAGAAAACTTCCTTCAGAACTTTCTTTCAAACTGACAGATATTAAAGCCTTGAGCTAATAAGGTATAGAAAACTTCCTTCAGAACTTTCTTTCAAACTGACAGATATTAAAGCCTTGAGCTAATAAGGTATAGAAAACTTCCTTCAGAACTTTCTTTCAAACTGACAGATATTAAAGCCTTGAGCTAATAAGGTATAGAAAACTTCCTTCAGAACTTTCTTTCAAACTGACAGATATTAAAGCCTTGAGCTAATAAGGTATAGAAAACTTCCTTCAGAACTTTCTTTCAAACTGACAGATATTAAAGCCTTGAGCTAATAAGGTATAGAAAACTTCCTTCAGAACTTTCTTTCAAACTGACAGATATTAAAGCCTTGAGCTAATAAGGTATAGAAAACTTCCTTCAGAACTTTCTTTCAAACTGACAGATATTAAAGCCTTGAGCTAATAAGGTATAGAAAACTTCCTTCAGAACTTTCTTTCAAACTGACAGATATTAAAGCCTTGAGCTAATAAGGTATAGAAAACTTCCTTCAGAACTTTCTTTCAAACTGACAGATATTAAAGCCTTGAGCTAATAAGGTATAGAAAACTTCCTTCAGAACTTTCTTTCAAACTGACAGATATTAAAGCCTTGAGCTAATAAGGTATAGAAAACTTCCTTCAGAACTTTCTTTCAAACTGACAGATATTAAAGCCTTGAGCTAATAAGGTATAGAAAACTTCCTTCAGAACTTTCTTTCAAACTGACAGATATTAAAGCCTTGAGCTAATAAGGTATAGAAAACTTCCTTCAGAACTTTCTTTCAAACTGACAGATATTAAAGCCTTGAGCTAATAAGGTATAGAAAACTTCCTTCAGAACTTTCTTTCAAACTGACAGATATTAAAGCCTTGAGCTAATAAGGTATAGAAAACTTCCTTCAGAACTTTCTTTCAAACTGACAGATATTAAAGCCTTGAGCTAATAAGGTCTAGAAAACTTCCTTCAGAACTTTCTTTCAAAGTGACAGATATTAAAGCCTTGAGCTAATAAGGTCTAGAAAACTTCCTTCAGAACTTTCTTTCAAAGTGACAGATATTAAAGCCTTGAGCTAATAAGGTATAGAAAACTTCCTTCAGAACTTTCCTTTAAACTGACAGATATTAAAGCCTTGAGCTAATAAGGTCTAGAAACTTCCTTCAGAACATTTAACTAAACGAAAGATATTATAGCCTTAAGAAAACCTTAGGTCTAGATTGCTTCCTTCAGAAAATGTATGAAGCCTAATGCAATTTCTAGATGAGGTCTGAATTTTGAGAACACTTTATAATTTACCTAAAAAGTAAATAAATAAAATTTTAAAATTTTCTCGGGAAAAAACTAAACAACTTTATTTTAAATTTAAAAAATAAACAGTAAAAAGAAAAGTGGAACCTACTTAACTCTCACATTACACTGAGCTAAAGTAAGTAAGAAAAGGAAGATTAAGTCTTAAAAAGAATTACAAAAAAAACATGGTTGTCATGTTCTTAAAGTAGAGAATTAAGTAGAGATTGCTCAAAGTCCTTTATAAATTATTTCGGATTTCTTTCTTTTTTTTCACCGGCCGCTTATACACAAAAAGAAGCCGGGTGTTGTTTTAATATTTATCGCGGCTTCATTCTGAAGGGCTTTAAGGAAGCTTTCTCTTAACAAGAGCCCAGGGATTAATGACTCTCTCCTGGTATTAAACTAAAAGAGCAAACTCCATGAATTCTTAATCCCACGTTTAAACATTATTCTCCTCATTTTGAAAGGGTCATTATCTGTTGGGGAGTCCGTGTAAAGTGCCCCCCCCCCCCCGGAGGTTGATATTACTCAATGAAATTCAACGCCGTTTCATTTTTCAGTTTTTCTTTAATGTCAGTAATTATTATCTTACCCGGGAAATGATTTTTTTTTCCCGCAATATTCCGGGCTTCTTGGAATTTAACAAGATGAAATCACGCTCAAAGAATTAAATGTGTTTTTCGTTCTTGACTGGTATTAATATTATATAATTTACCTTAATTTTTTAAGGCAATGCTGTTTAAGCAATTTTCGGTCCATTTAATTTTAGGAAAAAGCTAAATACTCAGTTCTATCTGATTGGTATCATTAAAGATATTAAAATTTTAGTGAAAAATAAACAAACAAACGAGTTTGCTAAGGTCCCAAAAAAAATAAATAAAAATAAAATAAAAACCCAACAAAATACTCTGCCAATTAATGTGGCACATAGCTTCCTCGCAAAGAAAAGACCAAATTAAGAAAAATACCATAAATACCAAAAAGTTGGTACCGCGCGGCACTGTTCCAGTAAATATTTAATAAAATCGGAGAAGTTTAAACATTTGTTAAAGAAGTTTAACATTGGTGNATGAAGTGGAGATTTTTTTTCTTCTATTCCTTATTCTTTTTCTTAAGGTTGATTGGTTAGTTTAATTTTTGCTTCCGAGCTTACCGAAGGTAACGGAAGCATAAACGGAAGTGTAAATATCTTACTACCTTAACACTTAATTAGACTAAGGAATACATTGTACTATTACTACAATAAAAAAAAAATATATATATTATATGACAAAGTGGCCATGCTTAATCGTATACAGTTGGGCATGGCCACTTGGTATTATAACACTTTTTATAATTTTACAAATAAATAATAACATCTGTCACATTAAACATTAAATAATAATAATTAAAGCGTTGAATATTTATTTTATGTTGATAAAAAAAGATTTCTTTGCAACAATAATTATATAATGTAAAATCTTTCTAGTTACCTTATAAAATATATTGACTTTACACCTATTAAGAAAATAATAGCAGTAGAGGCAATTTAGTTGGCTAGCTTTTAGTGTTGTTTTTTATGAGTTTCTTTTGGATAGTTTATTTTATCAAATGTTGACTGGAATGTTATCGGAATGAATGCGGTAGTATTAAAAAAAAGCAAGTTACAAGTGATTTAATAATTATTTTAATTAAAAGTACGAAAGCAATCGTTCATATCATTATTTCCAACAAGTGCCTTTATAGACTAAGTTAACGTATTGGTGTTCCAATATATTAAATAAACCAATAAGTTAAAAATTTTCTGCCATTTAGCGAGGCACAAAGCTCATCACGTACTCTAATGATTTTATGTTTTTACGACCTATTATTGTTAAATATATTTTGCTCCCTCTTAAAAATTTGACAAAATAATTTTGATTTTATAAATTATTTGAAGTATTAAAGGGCAAAATTTAATGAGCGCAGGTGGTTGAAATTATTGTAGGATCATTTATAGGTTACTTTTGGGAAACCAACCATATTTTTTATGCATCGTTTGTATAGTTGGTAAAAATTAAATGAGTACTTTTGAAGGTTAGTTCGCAAAAATGTTGGACAGACTGACAGACAAACGCGGGACACAAAATGTACTCGGGTCATTTACGGATTTCTGACTTGGAATAATTTAATTCGGAGACATAAAAATTGTCCGTTCTTTAGAAATATTACAATCCTTACCTTATCTTTGGGTAAACTCGGGTACAATAAAATACAACTAGTTTTTAGTATGAGTAATTTATAGTACCTTGATAAAATTTTTAGTACAAGCAATTTATAGACAAGCTATTCCTCTGCCTTAGTCGTGCTCCATTGTTTTTATTTCACTAGACTCAAAGAGTTCCATGTTGATTGTTTAGTGGATAACAACTAAGTTAGGTATAAGATTAATAAAATATACATAAAGTCTAATCCTTCAAAAAAAAAACTTTTCAAATACACGTCTTTTTATTTTGACAAAGTATTAAACGTAGAACAAACAATGTTTCATATAAATAATAGAGACCGTGAGCACTCAGCATTTTTCCATTATCTTCTGGCATTAAAGAGACATTTGTTATGTATGAGTTTATTAAAATTTATGTAATAAATATTGAAAATCTAAAAAAAGGGGAAAAAATACAGACTTGATGTCTTTTTTAGAATATCTACTTTAGCTGAATGATATATTTAAATATTTAACTCCTCTCTATCTCTGACAAGCAAAGATAAAATGGGCCATGTCTCTATAAAGCGGTTATCATGTTTTCCTTCTAATTTCTTTTTAAAACGATTTAAACTTAATATATTAACCAAGCTTGTTGTATATCACACGTAAAAGTTTATAAAAAGTTCTTTTTGATGCTTCGCATAGGAGTCAAATTTACTGTGGGTGATTTTGATGAAACTTGACATTCATACTTTAAAAAATTCATAAATTGCATAAGGTGCTTTTTGTGGAATTGCATAAGACTCTTTTTGTGGAATTGCATAAGGCGCTTTTTGTGGAATTGCATAAGGCGCTTTTTGTAGAATTGCATAAGGCGCTTTTTGTGAAATTGCATAAGGCACTTTTTGTGAAATTGCATAAGGCCCTGCCACCCTTGATTTTGGTTTCCTACAATTTTGTTGAGAAAAAAATCTATAATTTAGTCCATTTAAATAAGAATTTAACCATATATAAGTAGTTTTCCTGGGAATATTTAAAAAGCAATCCGATAAATCGAACAAAGCTTTTTCATAAATATAGAGATATTGGTAAAAATTTAATTTCTTTATTGCTAATCCTTTAAAAAGTGTTTAACAGTTGGTTGTTTTCGATTTTCTACAAAAGCAGATTTATTCTCTTATTTAGCAGTAATAAGTTGCTGCCAAAGTCAATCATTGTCAAGAAATAAATTATATAAAAGTCTACACCATAGTACAATAGCCCATCCATTAACTAAACCTCGTTATTTACATCTAATATTATCTCTATTTATAGACTAATTAAAATAAAAATATAATTTAATCCAAAGTTGTACCCTTTGTAATACTGTATAGAATAATATTGTAAAGGTGGATCCTTTTAGGGTAATCAATATTTTTTTTATGGTCTTATTTTACCTTTGCTTTTATATAAATTATAAAATAATATATTACGTAACAAGTAATGTTTGGCCTGTACACGGCTGTCTTATATGGGAAATTTAGTATTATATTAACTGTAATTAGAAAATGGAGATAACATATTTATCCAGTCTTACATTTTAACTTGTCTTATATTTTTAGATTTGTTGCCTAAACTAATTTAATAAAAAAACAAAAAGATCATAAAATTAAAACTTATAGGCTTAATTATGTACTATAATTTTTTAGATTATGAAACTTTTAAAACTGCTAGAAAAACAAATTGTACCATAAAACATTTTAGTGGCGGGTGTGCTACTCCTCAAAATCTCAGAGGAAATCCGGTTCCAACGATTTTGATTAAACAATTTTATAAAATAAAGTGTTGTCTATTTAAATACAAATTTCACAATATAAGCCGTTTTCCCGGGGAAATATATAGAAAATAGCTTTAAAAGCGGACGGACAGAGACTGAGTTCGATTCCCCGCCGCGGAAAAGTTATTTTTATATGATACATTTTGATAAAATATTCAATAATAATTAAATGTACCTACGAAAACTCGAAAAATAATGAATGGAAAACACTGGGCTAAGTAATTTTATGAACTCGTATATCAGAAAGTTTGTCTAAAGTTGTTTGTAAAAAGTCAAAAGTTTTTAAAGTTTATGAAAGGTACCTACGAAAATAATAAAATTTACCTACCAAAACAACGTTTATATTTAAAGTTTTTATATTAAATTTTCATTTTTATTTATTTTTATGGACGCGAGACCAACAGTTCATAGCACTACTAATAATTCTTTTTTTTTTTTTTTACTAAAAAAAATTAAGTGCTTACTTATAAAGACACGTACAAAATCAACAACCGACACAGTAATTTTAGCAATGACGATTTTTTAATTGAAAATATTAATTGTTGCAAGAATAATTATTCCTTAGTGCCTTAGTCTAAAGGACGTTTAGAGAAAGAAAACCAACCCTTTTGTATATCTTACACTTTGTAAGTGTAAATATCTTACTACCTTAACACTTAATTAGACTAAGGAATACATTGTACTATTACTACAATAAAAAATATATATATATATTATATGACAAAGTGGNTAGCAGCTGCCTGTAACATTTTTATACAACATGGCATGTTGAAAATCCACACAAAGCATTTTTATTTATAGAATATATTATAAAAATAAAAGTTTTTTAAAAACGTTTGTTAGAACGTTTTTTTTTTTTTTTTTTTTTTTGTTTTTCATTTTTATTATTTTTAAAGTTTTTGTTTTATTTATGCATAAAGGTATTTAGGCAACATAAATGTATTTTTTTTTCTATACTTGGTTAAAATATCTGTCTTGTTTACCAGTTGTGACCAAAAAACTTTTCTTTTTTTTTGGAACATTAAATTTATTAAGATATTTGCTTCATATTTAGTTTTATGTCCCCTTTGATTTTCAAGTATGTTTTATTTTTTTGTATCTTGAGGTGTTGAACAAAAAAAAATTAATTTAATATATAAAAACACTATTTAAATATTAGGTACATCTTAACTTTTAACACTTTACCATACCAGGTTCAGCATGTTTGTTCTCTTCAGTGGTTAAGTACAAACTATTGTATAGTCTAGGCTTCATATATGAATCTTTCTATTAACTAATTTTACGGTGTTAACAATAAAGCGGTAGAGGTTTAAATTTTAAAATGTGATACACACATTATCTTGGCTAATAAACCTACGAAACTAACATATAAATACGTTTAACTTAATCAGTTGCGTTTTAAAATAAGTTTTTAAGCCTCTAACAGATACGCGAGCTACGATCAGAGCATTTGTCTCAGCGCATTGTCAGTCTGATCATAGTGACTTGTCTGCCATAATCACAGTAAACTTTATCGGTGGAACGGGAGGGTTAAAATTATTACTATTTATTTGACACAGATATATTTTATCTTACTATAAACTATTTATAAACTTTTATTTCCAACGGTAATACATAATTCTGTCAAAGTTTATAGCTTTTTAGGTAGCCTGAAAAGAAGGGAGGGATTAAAGACAACATTTTAAAAACCTCCATTCACTGAAGAGAGGCCGCTTCACAACCACTTTATAAAATCGGAGAGGTAGTCTTTCAAGGCCCTCATGCACTATACACGATTTTGCGCAAACATGATGTTTGCGGATTGGATAAACTCGAGAAACGACTTGAGATTAATGTAATGATGGTTGACATGGAGTCAGCGTGTCACCCATTAGCCATATTTTCGGATTAAGAGTCATGTTAGTTTTGGCTTCCACTTGGACTCTTGCGAATTAGGTTTTGACACTCTATTGGAAAATAAGTTTGGTTTGGTTTGCATCTAACTCTGTAACATGCTGTTGAGAGACTAGGTTGAAGGGGGTTCCTCGGTCCTCATACCCCAATATTCTAGTGCCATCAGTGCCAAGTTTCTAAGGGAGGAGAAGATGGAGCAGTAGAAAACAGGAATAAAATCGATATGTCCCCCTTTCAAGGACCCCACTCCTATATCAGGACCTCTTTCTCCCCCCTAACAGAATTTATCCTTATCTCCTCCTTCATGAGATCCCAAAATCACTCTTCCTAAAATTCCACGGCCTTTCCCCATTTCAAATTTCCACGTCCCCCTTTCCTCCCTCCTTTCCTCAAAGTAAAAAAAAGCTCATCAATCTGCCTAAAGGATCTCGGACCCTCCTACCCATGATAAGGGTTGAAGGATTCTTCTCGTGATAAAAAAGAATGTTAATTTTGAAAAGGGTGTAAGCGAGGTCAGCCCCTATCTTCTTTGAAGACTCGATAAAACTGTCTGCACAATAGCAATTACTTGTTTAAACACACCCCTTTTAAATTTTTAAACAAATTAAAGAGCATCAAAAGTTTAATTTAGTATTTATTTAGGAACATCTAAAGAACGTGCAAATAATCATATTTACATTTTTAATAAAATGACTGGCAGAGTTCTTCAATTGGCAATTATGTTGGTCTTAGTAAATGACGCATTTCATATTTAGTTTATTACAGAGAAAAAATGTTGCCTAAAAAAANAAATGGAATTTTTATATTAATTATTATTCTATTGATTATCCTAAAAGGATTCATCACTACTATAATAATAAATAATATAAATAAATACAAAATGATAATTATATGGCCCTAGGTATTCCAAATGGCCAATTCCAAGAGGAGAAAGTAAAATTGTACTTTTTGAACACACCTCGAAAAAAAGAAAGTATTGTTCGAGTTTGTCAGACCAAATTAATTTTTCTTGTCTCAACATAAACATGTCTTTAAACATGAAAAACGTGACGCTTTGATTGTTTTGTTTTTTAAAAATATAGCACCAGTAAAGTATCTCAGTTTTCACTTTTTCGTAAGTTACTATCTTTCACCAATAGTAGAGCTAAAAATTTTTTTTTTTTAAATATGTTACCAGGAAGTTAGGAGCCAACCAAATAATAATATATTATATATTTTATACAAAATAATATCAGAGCTCCTAGTAGACCAAACCCGAATTTCTTTTATTTCTGAAATACTGTCTTTCGCAATAACTTAACGTTAACGTCTTAATAGGGGGAGATGTAATAAGGTTGGTTAGACTTTAGCGTGGTTACGCTAAAACCAACAAACATTTAAAATCTTAACGTGTAAGTCCCTGTATTGTGTTTATTTTAATTTTAGATACCAAAAAAATAATTCAAGTAATAGAAAATAAATAATAAAAGAGTATAAAATTTAATGTATGAAACCTATATATTACCGAGAATATGTAGCAGCTGCCTGTAACATTTTTATACAACATGGCATGTTGAAAATCCACACAAAGCATTTTTATTTATAGAATATATTATAAAAATAAAAGTTTTTAAAAACGTTTGTTAAAACGGTTTTTTTTTTGGATTAAGAAAATAATAGCAGTAGAGGCAATTTAGTTGGCTAGCTTTTAGTGTTGTTTTTTATGAGTTTGCATAAACGGAAGTGTAAATATCTTACTACCTTAACACTTAATTAGACTAAGGAATACATTGTACTATTACTACAATAAAAAAAAAATATATATATTATATGACAAAGTGGCCATGCTTAATCGTATACAGTTGGGCATGGCCACTTGGTATTATAACACTTTTTATAATTTTACAAATAAATAATAACATCTGTCACATTAAACATTAAATAATAATAATTAAAGCGTTGAAAAATAAATATTTTATGTTGATAAAAAAAGATTTCTTTGCAACAATAATTATATAATGTAAAATCTTTCTAGTTACCTTATANAATTATACAGTAGAACCTCGCTTACACGACCCTCAATAACACGACAACCTCAATTACAAGTGCAATTTTCAAATCCCCTTGAGATTGCCATAACACATAATGTTAAATTAACCTCTACAACATGACTATTATTATACAAACAACCCCAATAACACGGATTTTTCCCAATTCACAACATAACTCAGAACCTCTATAACAAGTCGTTTTGAGAAGTCAAACTCTATAACGCGACTCTATTCCAGGAATGAGGTACCTTGAACAAGTCTAGACTTGAAAACACCACCTATTAACCTTGATAACACGACTGATAGCCAAAATAACCTTGATAACACCACCCTCAACCAAAAGGGCACCTCAATAACAAGACTGTTTCCCTAATCCCCCTGAGACACTTCTTATCAAGGTTCTACTGTATTTGTTTGTGTAAAACTGTACCTAATGAAGGTCCTCTTAGTTGACTAATGTGGTTTCAATAAAATCTTTGTCCTAGAGCCTAAATTGCTGAGCAATTTGGTACTACAAATTTATTTATTGTACTCTATCCACAGCCTCCCTTATAATCTCTATGTTTCTTAATAATAACCTCTTAGTATACACTGGATTAATCTGTTTCTTGTGATTGGTTACAGAGAAATTGATGAAGAAGGATGCATGTCCCCCATTCTATCCATGTGGGAACTGATGATCACATCTTATTCTGGTTTTGTGGACGCTTCCCTTGATTCCAGATTCATCCCTAATTCCATTGACATGGCCATCATCAGAGACCTCATGATTCTGCCTCTCTACCAGCCCCTGAACGAGGTTTGTTTTAAATAAGTAGGAGGGATAAATACTCCTTAGTCTACAGTTAAAGGTCGACCAGGAAGTCATGGAATTCTGAGGAGTGCGCTAGTGTCAGATTTAGGTTTCTGTACAAAGTACAAAAAGAAACCTTATATAACGGCTCTGTCTGTCCGTTGGCTTGTTTCAGTTCAATTAACTTGACCAGACTTACAAACCTAACAAATTCTAAAAGCTAGTACGCACTGAGATTCTTTGTTCGGATTCATTGACACATAACATCGAATCATAGAATGTCGGATTCTAACAATCAGCACTGAGACACTCCAGATTCAAGATTCACTGTCACAAACTCAGCCAGGATGAAAGCCTGGACTCAACAGTAGGAGAATAAACAGAAGATTGATCTTATTTTCCAAGGACTAAGGATAAGCAGGAATAACCATTAACCATGCTCGTCAGCTTAGAGCAGGTACAGACAATGAGAATTATGTAGGCAAACAAGTATTACTTTTGTGCTTGTGTTGACATCTATTAGAAAATATCTGAATATATTATACGATTAATAATATTTATTAGTATACTTATTGATGGGTTTCAGCTTTCACCTCTTTAAGCAAGAGGTGTGCGTTCTACTCACAGAGGAATCTATTTGTTTGGTGCATTGTGAGGCATATAAGTCGAACCTAAATAGAACTGGAGTTTGGTTTTTAGGCTAATTGTGAATACACTAGCCATTGGGCTACTGAAGATGTATTTATTGCTATCCATACAAGATGATTCATTACTTTTTTATCCAGAATCATCACTTCTTGTGAATCTCTCACTTCTTCAAAATAAAATTTAAAAAATCCTGAATAATCTAACTGCTAGCAATACCGGTTATGTACCCTATTTACGTTTAACATTTTATATGTAGAGTTAAGGTCTGTACCCACTAGAACGTACCATACTAGGACCGTAACCGTACCGACCCATGCAAAAAAATATTCTTTGTATAGATTTGTTACGGACTGCACCCCATTAGACCGTTCCGTCACCGGCCAACACCGTACCGTACCATGCCCGTTCAACCCACAATTGGTCGGAGAGAATATTTTGTATGTGATGGTACGCTCCGTGCATGATACGCAACGTTGCTAAACCGGGGTGTGTACACGGTACCCTACCGTCTGCACACCCGTCCAACACGGTTACACTGATATACTTTCTCTAAAATCGGTGGTTTTTTTTTGGTAGTGTATCATTTTCAATGCTTCCAACAATGCATTAAATTGGAATGACGTCATGCGAAAATACTGGAAAAACTTTTCTTCATCATCTACTAGGTTTCTGTATAACGTCCAATATTCTCCCTCAGTTTTTCGTTTTCTTATAGATTCGTGAATCCAGAAGCGT
>KZ651314.1:486124-498458 GCA_001010745.2 Gerris buenoi | reverse complement strand
CCCCCCCCCCCCTCTCTGAAATACGTTCCGCGGTCCCTCCCAGGGTCCAGTGCTTGTTTGAATGTAACACCAGGGTTTGATTGGGG
The DNA here is from genome assembly GCA_001010745.2 of Gerris buenoi. Taxonomy (NCBI): domain Eukaryota; kingdom Metazoa; phylum Arthropoda; class Insecta; order Hemiptera; family Gerridae; genus Gerris; species Gerris buenoi. The sequence goes on along the minus strand of KZ651314.1, from coordinate 498,372 downwards.
TCAACACCAGGGTATGACTGGGGTTTGAGTCAAACAACAGGGTCCAGTGCTTGTTTGAATCAAACACCAGGGTTTGACTGGGGATTTTTGGGGGTTGAGTCAAACAATAGGGTCCAGTGCTTGTTTGAATCAAACACCAGGGTTTGACTGGGGTTTTTTGGGGGTTGAGTCAAACAACAGGGTCCAGTGCTTGTTTGAATCAAACACCAGGGTCCAGTGCTTGTTTGAATCAAACACCAGGGTTTGTTGGGGGTTGAGTCAAACAACAGGGTCCAGTGCTTGTTTGAATAAAGCACCAGGGTTTGTTGGGGGTTGAGTCAAACACCAGGGTCCAGTGCTTGATTGAATCAAACACCAGGGTTTGACTGGGGTTTTTTGGGGGTTGAGTCAAACACCAGGGTCCAGTGCTTATTTGAGTAAAAAACCAGGGTTTGACTGGGGTTTGTTGGGGGTTGAGTCAAACACCAGGGTCCAGTGCTTGTTTGAATCAAACACCAGGGTTTGACGGGTTTTTTGGGGGTTGAGTCAAACACCAGGGTCCAGTGCTTGTTTGTGCCAAACACCAGCAAAACTACTCAGGAGGTCTTAAAAACCCCTAAAACGGATAATTACGGTGATATCTTGAAAAACTTTTTCTACTATTAGTAGTGAGGAAAAGTAAAAAATACAAAACATTGAAAATAAGACCAGTTTTTAAAAAAGGAATTTATTTTTATCTAGGAAACGACTTATGTATATGGTTATTTGTTTTAAATAGACAATAAAATAAAATATTTAATCATCATTCATCATCGTCGGTACCGTTATTGCGACATTTTTTATTAAGATATTCAGGGTTTTTAAGAGACTGCTCCTTAAATTTAGAGCTGAAAATTATTTTTATCCTGCGGGGTGTGATTTCTCTTAGCATGTATACCAAATTACATCGAAAACGGTTCCATAGGCTCTACGTGACTGTATTTTGAGCAGAGACAGTTTAAAAACTGTTCATCCATAAAAAAAAGCTATGGTACGGACAAAAAAAAAAAAGAAAGGTTTTTCTACTTCGAATTTCCAGAAAAAAAAATTGATTGTCTATCAACTTTAGTTTTCAAGACATCGATATTACCCGATATCATCGATTATTAACGGTTTCTTGCATACATTTCTTAATAAATCAACAACTTTTACAGATTAAGAGATGCGGTTTACGGCATTTAAAAAATTAGTAAATTAACTNACAGTTTTTTAAAAAATTGATTTTTTTTTTTTTTTAATGATCATCCCAAGAGCCCAGTTAGAATAATAATTGCAAGATAGAAAGAACTTTTTATGTACTACGTTTTTAAATTTTTCGTCATAAATCATAAATTTGCAACCTGTCAAATAATGAAGATAGTAAATATGGGACATGCCAAAACAAATAAAATAACTTGCGGATTTTTTCCGAACTAACTTCCATACAGCACAATTTGCTGAAAACGAATTAAATTTTACTGAAAGATGGATAAAAGTATTAAAATTATGCTTTGTTATCGTGTTCTGAGCTATTCTAAAAGTTTCAAGTGTCTAGCTAATCGGGAAGTTAGTAAGAAATCGATTGCAAGATTGTACTGGACAAACAAACAAACAAGAAAGCAAGCTAATAAAAACGTAGTAAAAAGAATATTAGAAAATTTAAAGGATTAACTGAAGAATAAATAATCGATTTTTCTTTGAAACGACTAATTTTTATTTAAATGGACACCTACAGAAATTATTTTTTTAATCTAAACCAGCAAAACCGTTTTTTAGAGAAGGTTTCTTCACGATGATTTTTCTTAAATCTTATAACAGATTCAATCGAAATCAAACAAAACAAGTAGTTTAGGCTCCATGTTCCATGTATATGCAAACAGAGATACATATTATTTGGGCTAAAAACTAGAAAACACTCATAATCGAATTACTCTACGATACGAAAATTCCGAGTTAAACCGAGAGTTTAATAAATTATTTAAATGAGACCGATTTCTTTTTAAATCTATTTCCTCTTTCTATGTATCACACATAAATAAATTGTAAACCTTCCTTTAGTTTTTTTTATTTATATAATTATTGTCTTTTCAATTTTTTTCTTAATCGTGTTTTTCCACTGATGTAGCAAAAAACTTAATTTTTTGACAAAACAAAAATTGTAATAAACAGTAAAACAATGTTTTAAGTGAATAATTTAATAAATATTTTTGACTCATCATAATTATTTTTTTTTAACTAATACGGATTTTCTAATCTAAATGAATAGTGAATTAATTTAAAGGGAAAATAAAATGGATTTCCATTGAGGAGTACAAAGTTATCAGATAACCTTGAACAGGTGACTGCCTAGCCAGGCAAATGACCTGCACCTCATCCACTTCCAGCAGCGTGAGTTATTAGTTTTACATAATACGTATCTTTATACTTATATCTATATCATTATATTTTATAGTTTATTACCTGAAGTAAATCTTTATTTATTGTGTTATCAAATAAATATATATTCAATTTATTTTTAACATTCAAATATTTATTTAGATTTGAACAAAATATAGGTCAATGTTTGAGCTTACTGAAGGTAACCAATTTTTGTCTCCGAATTCAAAAATTTCTGGACTGAAATCCATTTCAGATACCAGGGTCCAGTCCCTGTTTGAGTCAAACACCAGGGTTTGACTGGGGTTTGTTGGAGGTTAAGTCAAATACCAGGGTCCAGTGCCTGTTTGAGTCAAACACCAGGGTTTGACTGGGGTTTGTTGGAGGTTAAGTCAAATACCAGGGTCCAGTGCCTGTTTGAGTCAAACACCAGGGTTTGACTGGGGTTTGTTGGAGGTTAAGTCAAATACCAGGGTCCAGTGCCTGTTTGAGTCAAACACCAGGGTTTGACTGGGGTTTGTTGGAGGTTAAGTCAAATACCAGGGTCCAGTGCCTGTTTGAGTCAAACACCAGGGTTTGACTGGGGTTTGTTGGAGGTTAAGTCAAATACCAGGGTCCAGTGCCTGTTTGAGTCAAACACCAGGGTTTGACTGGGGTTTGTTGGAGGTTAAGTCAAATACCAGGGTCCAGTGCCTGTTTGAGTCAAACACCAGGGTTTGACTGGGGTTTGTTGGAGGTTAAGTCAAATACCAGGGTCCAGTGCCTGTTTGAGTCAAACACCAGGGTTTGACTGGGGTTTGTTGGAGGTTAAGTCAAATACCAGGGTCCAGTGCCTGTTTGAGTCAAACACCAGGGTTTGACTGGGGTTTGTTGGAGGTTAAGTCAAATACCAGGGTCCAGTGCCTGTTTGAGTCAAACACCAGGGTTTGACTGGGGTTTGTTGGAGGTTAAGTCAAATACCAGGGTCCAGTGCCTGTTTGAGTCAAACACCAGGGTTTGACTGGGGTTTGTTGGAGGTTAAGTCAAATACCAGGGTCCAGTGCCTGTTTGAGTCAAACACCAGGGTTTGACTGGGGTTTGTTGGAGGTTAAGTCAAATACCAGGGTCCAGTGCCTGTTTGAGTCAAACACCAGGGTTTGACTGGGGTTTGTTGGAGGTTAAGTCAAATACCAGGGTCCAGTGCCTGTTTGAGTCAAACACCAGGGTTTGACTGGGGTTTGTTGGAGGTTAAGTCAAATACCAGGGTCCAGTGCCTGTTTGAGTCAAACACCAGGGTTTGACTGGGGTTTGTTGGAGGTTAAGTCAAATACCAGGGTCCAGTGCCTGTTTGAGTCAAACACCAGGGTTTGACTGGGGTTTGTTGGAGGTTAAGTCAAATACCAGGGTCCAGTGCCTGTTTGAGTCAAACACCAGGGTTTGACTGGGGTTTGTTGGAGGTTAAGTCAAATACCAGGGTCCAGTGCCTGTTTGAGTCAAACACCAGGGTTTGACTGGGGTTTGTTGGAGGTTAAGTCAAATACCAGGGTCCAGTGCCTGTTTGAGTCAAACACCAGGGTTTGACTGGGGTTTGTTGGAGGTTAAGTCAAATACCAGGGTCCAGTGCCTGTTTGAGTCAAACACCAGGGTTTGACTGGGGTTTGTTGGAGGTTAAGTCAAATACCAGGGTCCAGTGCCTGTTTGAGTCAAACACCAGGGTTTGACTGGGGTTTGTTGGAGGTTAAGTCAAATACCAGGGTCCAGTGCCTGTTTGAGTCAAACACCAGGGTTTGACTGGGGTTTGTTGGAGGTTAAGTCAAATACCAGGGTCCAGTGCCTGTTTGAGTCAAACACCAGGGTTTGACTGGGGTTTGTTGGAGGTTAAGTCAAATACCAGGGTCCAGTGCCTGTTTGAGTCAAACACCAGGGTTTGACTGGGGTTTGTTGGAGGTTAAGTCAAATACCAGGGTCCAGTGCCTGTTTGAGTCAAACACCAGGGTTTGACTGGGGTTTGTTGGAGGTTAAGTCAAATACCAGGGTCCAGTGCCTGTTTGAGTCAAACACCAGGGTTTGACTGGGGTTTGTTGGAGGTTAAGTCAAATACCAGGGTCCAGTGCCTGTTTGAGTCAAACACCAGGGTTTGACTGGGGTTTGTTGGAGGTTAAGTCAAATACCAGGGTCCAGTGCCTGTTTGAGTCAAACACCAGGGTTTGACTGGGGTTTGTTGGAGGTTAAGTCAAATACCAGGGTCCAGTGCCTGTTTGAGTCAAACACCAGGGTTTGACTGGGGTTTGTTGGAGGTTAAGTCAAATACCAGGGTCCAGTGCCTGTTTGAGTCAAACACCAGGGTTTGACTGGGGTTTGTTGGAGGTTAAGTCAAATACCAGGGTCCAGTGCCTGTTTGAGTCAAACACCAGGGTTTGACTGGGGTTTGTTGGAGGTTAAGTCAAATACCAGGGTCCAGTGCCTGTTTGAGTCAAACACCAGGGTTTGACTGGGGTTTGTTGGAGGTTAAGTCAAATACCAGGGTCCAGTGCCTGTTTGAGTCAAACACCAGGGTTTGACTGGGGTTTGTTGGAGGTTAAGTCAAATACCAGGGTCCAGTGCCTGTTTGAGTCAAACACCAGGGTTTGACTGGGGTTTGTTGGAGGTTAAGTCAAATACCAGGGTCCAGTGCCTGTTTGAGTCAAACACCAGGGTTTGACTGGGGTTTGTTGGAGGTTAAGTCAAATACCAGGGTCCAGTGCCTGTTTGAGTCAAACACCAGGGTTTGACTGGGGTTTGTTGGAGGTTAAGTCAAATACCAGGGTCCAGTGCCTGTTTGAGTCAAACACCAGGGTTTGACTGGGGTTTGTTGGAGGTTAAGTCAAATACCAGGGTCCAGTGCCTGTTTGAGTCAAACACCAGGGTTTGACTGGGGTTTGTTGGAGGTTAAGTCAAATACCAGGGTCCAGTGCCTGTTTGAGTCAAACACCAGGGTTTGACTGGGGTTTGTTGGAGGTTAAGTCAAATACCAGGGTCCAGTGCCTGTTTGAGTCAAACACCAGGGTTTGACTGGGGTTTGTTGGAGGTTAAGTCAAATACCAGGGTCCAGTGCCTGTTTGAGTCAAACACCAGGGTTTGACTGGGGTTTGTTGGAGGTTAAGTCAAATACCAGGGTCCAGTGCCTGTTTGAGTCAAACACCAGGGTTTGACTGGGGTTTGTTGGAGGTTAAGTCAAATACCAGGGTCCAGTGCCTGTTTGAGTCAAACACCAGGGTTTGACTGGGGTTTGTTGGAGGTTAAGTCAAATACCAGGGTCCAGTGCCTGTTTGAGTCAAACACCAGGGTTTGACTGGGGTTTGTTGGAGGTTAAGTCAAATACCAGGGTCCAGTGCCTGTTTGAGTCAAACACCAGGGTTTGACTGGGGTTTGTTGGAGGTTAAGTCAAATACCAGGGTCCAGTGCCTGTTTGAGTCAAACACCAGGGTTTGACTGGGGTTTGTTGGAGGTTAAGTCAAATACCAGGGTCCAGTGCCTGTTTGAGTCAAACACCAGGGTTTGACTGGGGTTTGTTGGAGGTTAAGTCAAATACCAGGGTCCAGTGCCTGTTTGAGTCAAACACCAGGGTTTGACTGGGGTTTGTTGGAGGTTAAGTCAAATACCAGGGTCCAGTGCCTGTTTGAGTCAAACACCAGGGTTTGACTGGGGTTTGTTGGAGGTTAAGTCAAATACCAGGGTCCAGTGCCTGTTTGAGTCAAACACCAGGGTTTGACTGGGGTTTGTTGGAGGTTAAGTCAAATACCAGGGTCCAGTGCCTGTTTGAGTCAAACACCAGGGTTTGACTGGGGTTTGTTGGAGGTTAAGTCAAATACCAGGGTCCAGTGCCTGTTTGAGTCAAACACCAGGGTTTGACTGGGGTTTGTTGGAGGTTAAGTCAAATACCAGGGTCCAGTGCCTGTTTGAGTCAAACACCAGGGTTTGACTGGGGTTTGTTGGAGGTTAAGTCAAATACCAGGGTCCAGTGCCTGTTTGAGTCAAACACCAGGGTTTGACTGGGGTTTGTTGGAGGTTAAGTCAAATACCAGGGTCCAGTGCCTGTTTGAGTCAAACACCAGGGTTTGACTGGGGTTTGTTGGAGGTTAAGTCAAATACCAGGGTCCAGTGCCTGTTTGAGTCAAACACCAGGGTTTGACTGGGGTTTGTTGGAGGTTAAGTCAAATACCAGGGTCCAGTGCCTGTTTGAGTCAAACACCAGGGTTTGACTGGGGTTTGTTGGAGGTTAAGTCAAATACCAGGGTCCAGTGCCTGTTTGAGTCAAACACCAGGGTTTGACTGGGGTTTGTTGGAGGTTAAGTCAAATACCAGGGTCCAGTGCCTGTTTGAGTCAAACACCAGGGTTTGACTGGGGTTTGTTGGAGGTTAAGTCAAATACCAGGGTCCAGTGCCTGTTTGAGTCAAACACCAGGGTTTGACTGGGGTTTGTTGGAGGTTAAGTCAAATACCAGGGTCCAGTGCCTGTTTGAGTCAAACACCAGGGTTTGACTGGGGTTTGTTGGAGGTTAAGTCAAATACCAGGGTCCAGTGCCTGTTTGAGTCAAACACCAGGGTTTGACTGGGGTTTGTTGGAGGTTAAGTCAAATACCAGGGTCCAGTGCCTGTTTGAGTCAAACACCAGGGTTTGACTGGGGTTTGTTGGAGGTTAAGTCAAATACCAGGGTCCAGTGCCTGTTTGAGTCAAACACCAGGGTTTGACTGGGGTTTGTTGGAGGTTAAGTCAAATACCAGGGTCCAGTGCCTGTTTGAGTCAAACACCAGGGTTTGACTGGGGTTTGTTGGAGGTTAAGTCAAATACCAGGGTCCAGTGCCTGTTTGAGTCAAACACCAGGGTTTGACTGGGGTTTGTTGGAGGTTAAGTCAAATACCAGGGTCCAGTGCCTGNCGCAAACGCTTAACTAAAAAAACGCCTGAGTCGGCTCGGTCTCGCTCAATCTCGCTCGGCCCGGTCTCGATCAGCGTTTAAAGTGAATAGCCCCATGCAAATACATGTATTTCCTTCTTAAACGGAATCGGCTTTATTCGGTCTCGCTCGGTCTCTCACGCAGTGTGAAAGCCGCCTAAGGTAGCATAATTACCCAATTTTTAATACCATTTGGGTTTGAACCTTCAATGCTCATGTCTTTCTCTTCCTCTTGTATTTATTACACGTATTTATACCTATATCTTTTAAGAAGTAGTCATCTGATATTTATGACATTTGAACAGTTTGTAAAAAGTAGCTCGCAGATAGCCCTAAGTTCATTTTAAAAAATTGTCTCCGCTTATAAAATTTTGCTAAATTGATTCTTTTATCCATGTAAGAAATTTAAACAATTTTGACACATCCAAAAAATAAAAAAAATTACTACTAATTAGTGGTGCACATGGATTTCTCGCATTCTATAACGTTATGCTTTTACAAACCATTTTTTTAATTTATTTAATTTTTCCCGGAGATTTTTCCAGCCCTTATCTTTTATTTTAAACTGTCAAAATTGTTTTGAATTTTTACAAAAATAAAAGTATCAATTTAGCAACTTGATTTTTATTTATTTATTTATTTCGAGATTTCAACGGAATTATCCGTTTTAGGTGTTTTTAAGACCTCCTAAGAGGTTTTCAGCATGGCGTATGTATGTGTGTGTGTTATCATCGTAGCGCCCAAGGTATTTAACCAAAAGAGTTGAAACTTGGCAGAAAAATCAGTCATTACCTGTAGTGGTGCCACCCGGAAAATATTTTTTTCTGCCATCTTGAACCCAGTTTGCTGACTCAGCAAACAATTTAAAAAATCGTAATAAATCGCAAGTGGTCCTCATCGAGGACCACTTGACACCAAATAAATTGACACGAATGTACTTCTCTCTATGACAAACAAGCCCACCAAATTTCATTTTGATATTGGCTGCTATTTTGATGTTATCAATTTTTGAATTTTCAAACTTTAACGGTTAATAATACCAAAAGTATAAATAGGTTTTTGACTTATAGCATATCGTTGGAACCGGAAAAACTAAAGAAACAAATATAAAGAAACCGATAAAATTCCATCAATTAATAATTAATTTAAAAGTTATAATCAATTTATATAAAACTAAGAGTGACAGTGACAGACTGATCAAAAATTCTCTTACTAAGTTTTTATAAGTTTTAAGTCTCTTATAAGTTTTAAACCTGTCAAAATGAAGATCGTAAATATTGGACATGTCAAAATAAATAAAATAACTTGCGGATTTTTTCCGAACTAAGTTTTCATAAAGCGAAATTTGCTGAAAGCGACTCAAATTTTGCTGAAAGATGGCTGAAAGTATTAAAATAATGCATTGTCATCGAGTTCTGAGCTATTCTAAAAGTTTCAAAGTCTAGCTACTCGGGAAGTTAGTTAAAAACCGATTGCCAGATTTGTACTGGACAAATAAGAAACCAAGCTAATAAAAACGTAGTAAAAACTCCAATAATTGTATTGTAGTCTAAAATGCCGAGATGTACCTGTGTGCCAAATTTCATGTTTCTAGCTATAGTAGTTTATGAATTGAAACAAGCCAACGGACAGACAGACAGAGCCGTTTAATAAGGTTTCTTTTTTTTTTACTTTGTACTGACACCTAAAACTCTGGTATTATAGGTAAATGATATTTTTACCATTTAAATCCACCTTAATAATTTTGCGCACATAATCACGTAGTCGATAAAACTAAAATATTTTTATTAATTTCGTTATAGAGTAAAATGCCATAATATGCAATTATTACAGGCATTGCATGAGAACTACAAAATTCATTTAAATATGACTTACGGCAGATGTTTGACTAGTATTCTAGTAACACCTGTTTCTTTTAATTTAAGTAATTTTATAATAAATAATAATTAAAAAATAGCTTGCCAATTAGTGTGGCATATACATAGTTTCCTCGCTTCCTATACCGTTATTTAAATGATTTTTTTCTTTTACGATCCATTAATGTCTAATTTATTTAATTTTTCCCCTCTCTTTACTTGTAATATGTGTAGTATATATAGAGAGAGAATTGGGATGGCACGGAATTCGATTTTGGCGAGAGCTGGGGTTCGATTCTCCACCGGGGAGGAGTTATTTTTAACGATAATTTTATGTAAAATGTTCAATAATATTTAAATATAACCAAGAAAACTTAAAAATAATAATAAATGAGTTAGTATATAAGAAAATTTAGTACGAGTAGTATCCCATATCATGTTTTTTCCCTTATCATTGTTCAATAAATTAGAATTTGTTTCTATTGTGTTAAAAGTAAGGTAAACAATAAAGTACTTAACTAATTAATTTACTTACACTAAGTAACTTATAGGCTAAATTAAAATCAACGAGTAATTAAAAAAATGTAATAACTAAGTAATTAATTAAATCCACGAGTAAGTATAGTAAGAACATTATAACCTGCTTACATAATACAGTTTGAATGACGTAAAAACCTAATTCACATTGTCCATATCTTACAATATCTCTGTGTCTATTTTGAATCATTGCCACAAATCGTATGATAGATAATTATCATACATCATTTANCCCCCTCTGGGTTAGCACAGGGTCTAGGAGGTCGAAAACTTGGGTTTTTAACTAATGTCTAGGTACATACAATACAAAAAAGAAAAAAAGTTTTTATGACCTTTTGCAAGGTAGACCCTCATTTTTAATACCTGTCGACTGGACTATTAGTTTTTATTTCTATTTTATCTCTAATCCATCTTTATTTCAATTTTCCTTGACTTTCCAAATCAATTCTAATTATGAAACTACTATAACTAAGTTTAAAGCAGTAAGTAGCAAATTTTAAAACATTGTTCAAAGATTTTGCTTCCGAGCTTACAGAAAGTTACGGAAGTTATGTGATCGTTCTAAAGAACAAAATACTTTCACACACTAGGGAACAGTTTTGGTTCCGTGTCAGTCTTTCGCTCAATATTTTATCTCATAAAAACTCGCCCGATTTTAATGATATTGGGATAGTTGGTCATAATTAGCCCATTGTTTGCCCTATATAAGTTTCAACCTTTTGTGCCCATTTGATTATCTGTTCCTCATGCACACAGACGCATATTTATTTTTGAAGAAATTTGGCCTTTTATAGGGTTTTAATTTTTTAAATTTTTATTATAAATTGAATATAATAAAAAATTCCACTCTTCTTTAAAAATTGCTATATTTCGCCATCACATTATGGCTTCATCAGGCTACAACAATAACAAATTGAAAATAAATTATGAATAATGTCATTAAATTACGTTTTTTCCCTTTAAAAATCTGCAAACATTAATCTTTGAACACTACCTTGTAAATTCCCTCTCATATGATTCCTCTTTTGTAAGCATTTTTCTTTTAATAAATGTAAATGTAACATTACACATTGTCACTATAAAAGGCCAAATTTCTCAAGAAATTTCTACAAAAACCTTTAAAAGTTTTATAGGTTAAAATATACACCCCTATCTCCCCCTTCCAAGCCAGTTTATAATGGCCTCTCCTATAATTTTTTAAATAATTCACGCAAATGCATTGAGCCTACCTAGAGCCTACATACAGAGCGATCAAAATTTCCCAAAATAATCCTCATCGCAAAATAATCCCCCTCCCCTAATTAATTAGATGTGCGCTCAAGTTCTTAAAATATTGAATGGGTTGTTAAATAAATAAATTATGAAGAAGGTTATTAAAATTATAATTATTAATAACAACCTGCAAATCCTAAAAGCACTTCACTGTGATTTTTTATCATTAAGTGACTTTTTCCATATACTTCCAGTTTTATTAATTCTTAAATTTTAAGAAATTAAGACAAATCTTTTTTTTTTAATTCCATCATCCTTAGTTAAGAATTATTATGAGAAATTATTCTGACTTTGTGCTTTTTGTTCACAGATTTCATTTTTTTTTAACTTCGATAAATAAAAATGATTCATTTTCGGCGATAAGGGAAATGCGATAAAATATTAATAGATGTGCAACGACACCCCAAGGAATATGAAACCGCACATAGCAGTCTGACAAGCTCCACCAACCAGTTCGCAATAATGAGGTAAAATCAAACTTTATCTTATTATTTGTTTTCCACTATCACTATTTGTTAAAGGTTTAAAGAAACCTTTTGAGAATAAAAATCTTTAGTTCACCAATTAAAAGTAAGCTAACTACGATAAATGAGGTGAATAGTCATTTAAAGATTATGGTAATGTTACCTATCTATAGATATTCCATAAATTTTTATATCTGTTAGTGTAATATGCCTTAGTGAAATTACAAATAGTTCAAACGAAACAAGGCCAAAGCATTCAAATATTAAATCAGTTATAAACGGTACTTATAAACCAAAGCACATAATAAATTTCACAATTTAAAGCTTCTTTTTATTACCTGCATTTAATATTTGTCACCAATATTCTCATAACCGTACTAATTAACAGTTTTATATTAAGTACATCAATTTTATTGTATCGACGTCTTACAAGTTCAAAAAGTTAATAAATTAGTGGTTTAAACTGGGTTTTTGTGGCACATAGAAAATAAATCTAAAGACGGCCATACAGATTATGGCTAAGCAATTCACGTTCACCTGTCAGGTATACCGCAACGTGAATGGCCGCTTTGAAAAAACAAATAATTGTAGGGAGATGAGATATGTAAAAATAAAAAGTGAAGTAAATATTTCCTGAATTGTGGTAAAAAAATATGAGAATTAGGTCGATTCAAATTAATCTTTTAGTCAGTCAATTAGAAAATTACCTATTTTTCAGACTAAGCAGAGAAACTTAAAAAGTCCAGTCATGCACCATGACTTAATGAGCGAATTTTCAAAGAAATCTGCGTATTATTGGCGTATGATAATATGGAAATGTAAAGGGCAGAG
>KZ651314.1:457769-471944 GCA_001010745.2 Gerris buenoi | reverse complement strand
TTATATATATATAAAAAATCCAAAATATATATATACATATATATATATCCAAAATTAAATTCACTTTTTACCAGTTAATAAATTAATAAATATAATTGCTTTTTCATAAGGGTGAGAACTGTTTGCATATTTACTTTATTGGCAAGGTATAACAGCCTGTGTACAAAACCATATAAAATCCTATATAAATTAATTATAAATGCAAATATTCATATAGAGAGATGGCAATTGAACCAGAATGAAATGATAACATTTACATTGTGCGGGGCTTCTTTTCGTTTTCCTGCATAAATGAAAATCATTCGACTCCTATACCATTTTATATATAAATTAACAAGAAAAAAACATTGCTACGAGTGTTTTTTTTATTGATATCCGCTACAAAACTAAAACAATTACGAAGCTGCAATTCTAGTCATATCTGTTTATGAAATTTATTTAATATAGATATCTTTTACGAGCCATTCGAATTTTATATACGATAATAATAATAATAATATAGCGTCATTCAAAACTAACTCTGATTTGATATCTCAATAACTTTAATAAACATTGAATAAAATAAAGTAAAACAACACATCATGGAAATAACATATTTTCCCAATAAAATGAAAAACAGTGTCCAGCGAATGAGCACCCTTACTTCGTTCTATTGGCGTTAATAAATTGTTCCGCAAAATTTCCCCGTTCAATTCGGACTTGACAGAACGCCAATTTTTTTTTTTTTTTTTTTTTTTTTTTTTTTTTTTTTTTTTTTTTTTTTTGCGTTTCCGACGGTTGATTGATTAAAACCCGTAGAGTTATTGGTAGATATTTAAAATTTTAAAAATTCCAAGAATGGTATCGACGCTTTGTTTTTAAAAGACAATTCTAAATTAGTATTTTTTTAGTGCGGAATTTTTTTAACACTTGACACTGTTTCAAGTATCTAACACTGTTTGATCTAAAAGAAAAGCTTTAAAAGAAGAAAAGCTACTTAACTTTAGTGAGATCAAAGCCTGTTATAAAGTCTTTGAGTGGTGCCAGTCCAAGATTTTTCAATTGTTTAGCAAAGCCACTTGAAATCGTCAGAGTCCGTATCAAAGGGAGTTGTAGCCTATTGAAAATGTGAACTTGTTCAGTAAAGTATCAGATAAAAAAAGAGTTAAGCAAAAGTAAAAAAAAACACTGATTCAAGTCTAGTGTACGTTAAGCTGGTAAAAAAATATATTGGTGTTACTAAAAATGAACTTGAAAGAAATCGGAAGGAAAAAGTTGTAAAGGGTAAAATATCAAACAAAATCCGAAAGCTTTTAACTTTTTATTGCTCTATTCATGAATGACCGGTTCGAATACCAATAATACGGGGTTTATTCAGCAGAGAGGGTGGTATACCAATCCTCTGTGTCATCCATTACATAATATACAATTGTATAAGCATTTTGGCAGGCCTATATTACTTCCATGGGCTGTTGGCTGTTGCACCTGCATTATTAACATAAGACTATATTCATACCTGAATTTATAAATTATACTGTATGAAAATAAACTACAATAGCCATTATTAACAAATTATTATAATTAAAACTAATTAGCATACTATCGGTAGAAACAATCACTTACACAGACCGAGATAAAAATGTCCAGGAAACTTGACGTGTTTTCGCTACAACTAATGCCCGATTAATAATTACTTTCATTTGGTCATGATAGCAATATCACACCATCAAGTCTGATGAGATAGTTGATAGTACTATCAACTATCACGTCTGTTGAGATAGTTGATAGTACCTACAATCTCGGCATTAGGTCTTGCGGCAGTCGTGATTATACCAAATCTTCCAATTTCTTTATTGTTTTTTACTAAATTCATTATTAATTATTTATTATATAAGTTTCAGATCTCTGTGGAGGCTTGCTATGACCATTGTGGTTTACGATGTTACCAAGAAGGAGAACGATAAACTCCAAGAAAAACCGAAAACAAACCCTGGGAACTATTATGATGGCAGCATCATTCCACGCACTTCCACATTCTGGATCTACTTCTCACTCATCACAAGTAAATAAGACAATACTATTAAATACATATTCCTTTTAAACGACCATCAATCTATCTTGCTTGCGATTTTGAATATTTGAAATTCAAGGGTCTATATCTAGTCAGTTAAATATATTTTTCCACTCCCAAGAGGTTCAATACCAGAAAACATTGACCACATAGGTCAAACATCCTAAACTCTTTTAATTTTTATTTTGACTTAAGCAAAACCCATCCTTACCAAAATTAAAACAAATGCATATTTTCGTGGTTTTCATTTTAACCCTTCTAAATGTAAATGGGTGAGGAAGACTGAGTAGAATATAATGATCCCTAACGATACTAATATGGTGCTATTCAAATAGAGATACAAGAGAGTAAAATAGTGATAACTATTTTAAAGTGTTACTAGACAGAGAAATAATTATTGCTATTTTAATATTGATACTAGAAAGTTAAATAGTAATAACGATTTCACTAGTACGACTAGAGAATAAAATTGTGACTAATATTTTAATAGTGATACTAGAGATTTAAATAAGCTACGCAGGAGAATGATTTTCTCTGACGTTAATGATACCTTGACCCGAATTTAAAGCTTTCAATTTTTCCACAAAGTCTGAGAAGTCGACATTAATGACATAGAACTAGACCGAGAAATAACGCTTATAATTATAAAGTACCCAATTAGTACCTGTACCTCGTACAATCAATTAGAAATTCATATTTTACGATTTTGGTAGTATTCATACTACGGAAAGATAAAATATTTCTTAAAGATAAATAAGCGTTATTTCTCGGTCTAGTTCTATGTCATTAATGTCGACTTCTCAGACTTTGTGGAAAAATTGAAAGCTTTAAATTCGGGTCGAGATTAAAATAGTGATTACTAGTAGTTAAGAAGGTAAAAATGATGTGGTCATTTCAAGCTACGACGTGTTAAGTGTTAAAAATAGTTTAAAAAAAAGAAAAAGAAAAAAAAGTAGTCTATTGTTAACAGAGAATTCTCCGTATTAATTGTTGTTCCCTAAATCGCTTCTTCATATGAATATTGCGCGCTAAAATACAAAGATTACGTGTCACATACGTTTTTTGGGTGTTAGTTCATCCGTTTATAATTGAAAAAGAAAACGTAAAGAAAAGTCTAGATTCAAAATAATAAGAATGAATGTTACGTGAAAAAAAAATTTCCTCGTATTTTCTATTTCCATTCAAATGCTTTTTTTTCTTATTATTAGTTAGTTTTTCTTTTACTAAGAAGAAAAACAATAGCAAAAAAAAATTATGTATTCAAAACTTTTCGTCGTATTATATTAATGGAAAATAATAATTTGAAAACGTGACAGAGGATAAACCATAAACTTTATGATAGTCAACGAGAAGGGGTTAAAAAGCACGCTGTATGATTTTCTGATCTCCCGCTCTTACGGGGGAGACGCAGTTGTAATGTATTCAAAAGCCTGGGGTCGACCAAAAGCCGACCAGAAAATGTACAACGTGACATGACTAAACATCACCAGGTATCACCTCACATCTCTTTACTATGGTGGAATGTAAAAAGAAATAACCATGGGAGAAAAAATATTGCACACGAACAGCCTTCATATGATTTTCCTACACATTTTTTTTTTTTCTAGATTCTTTGACATGCGAAATAAGTATTTTTTCCATTCATAGAATTTGTTATGTAAGAATGAATGTACTGCTTTTCTTAAATGGAATAACTAATATATTTAATAGTGGTGCTCGCAAGTCCATAAACAGAAGAAGAGAAATAAATAAAACGAAAAATAAAAATTCTAAATCAATATTAAGGTAAAAACTGTTGCCCATAATAATTATTTACTTATTTCCACATAAAATAAACAACACAAGAATGGAGACTATATATAAAAAAATACGATTAAATTTCTTGGATCGATTTTTTATATGTACAATATATAATTGTAAAAGTTTTATAAAAAGTATAATTATATTTACCATTAATATTAATGGAATTATATCCAGCCCAAAGGACCAAAATTTTGAATTCTCAGTAGAGGAATAACTCAAGCTACGAGACAACTGAACGGTGCTGGTTAAATGTAACTAAGAATAATTATTAATGAATGGAACCTATGTATATACAAGGTTTAAACTTATATTCAAGAGTTTAAACTGATGTTTCTAAAAGGATCTTCAAGCAAGACTGACTGGTGGTAGGGAGAAGTACAGAAACAATTAATAAACTAGCTATGCCATAGTAACATGATTTAATATTTTTAATAATTTTGTCACAAAAGTGAACATTTTTACCCGGGAGTCTCTAGTAAATAATAATGAGTGCTAATGTCATACATATTCTCGGAAATAATAAGACATAAAAACTAATTCTTAAAGGCCGAAATACACGGCGACACTTTTGTTGCTAGATTGGGTGTCTAGATTGAGTGTCGCAGTGGAGACACCGCCGAGAGTGGACGCTAGACCACCCCCACTGCTACCCACTCCGGTCTAGCTAGTTGCGCTCTCGGTGTTTGTTTTCCTTGTGTAGACAAGACACCTGTCATGTCAATTTGCTCTCGCACTCGGTCTCGGCTAGTTTCAGCTAGGTGAAACCTTTTCTAGAGCAAGCATGATCAATACCTCAGCCGGGCAACGCGTGTGGACGACGGAGGAGACGTAGATTATTAGACAAACGGGACACCGTGTAGACAGTTCGGATACTGGTCTAGGAACTTTATTCAAGGTCACACTCCGAGAGCACTCTCGGACACCAGTCTAGCCAAATTTTGGCTCTCCGTGTAGACAGATCGGACACCGCTCTCGCTAGACTCTCTCGCTCTAAGTGTCGCCGTGTATTCCGGCCTTTATGTTTTTAAGAAAAATAGCAAGTAAAATAAATTTATAAAACTTTACATTAATAAAAATTTAAAGACAAATAAATTTCGTTCTCCAGAATTCAGAGTTCTTTAGAAGCAAACAATTAAAATTGTAAAAAGAATTTATTTTCTCGCTTTAATTAATATCAAAATCAAAAGATAAGACTTGAATTATACTGTCATTATTATTTAGAAGCACTGAAAAAAAAAAAAAAAAAAAAGAAGTTGAAATTGATAATTCTGTGGACTGTATAGCTTAGGAGAAGTTGTATTGAAAGAATGATTATCAGTATTCTGAGATCGGATTGCCTTCATCAGTCATTTCTTTCTTAAAAGAAGAAAAACTAATTTCCACGACAACTACTACTCAGGAGGGCGCCATGTTGTATTGGAAAGGCGGAGGGAAGGATGAGGGGGAAATTTGACACGATGGAAGAAAATCCAGTATTGATTTGAACCTATTCTTCTGGCTTTTCATTCAGTCGGCCAATTAAAGTCAAATCAACAAGCCAAGTAAATTACCTATTGTACTTGGCACGAGGGAGTGTCAATTGTCACCCACCATTCACATTCAATACCTTTTTTTTCTTTTTCTTTTGAATAACAATAACATATTCTATGTAATACATATTTCTTATGCTTAAATATGATTCATGAGTGTAATAGTGTTTAGTTACATTGCTAACTCAGAGAACTAAGTCTGAACGTTGTATGTTTTGAACCAGAAATAATCTATCCCCGCAACATTGAGATATAATACACAGTGTGACCAAGCATTGAGTATAAATGAAAAAAAAAAAAATCAAGTTAAAATTTGAGCTTCTGGGCATCAGCCCTGCTTGATCTTAAACTAAGAATTTGAAAAAATAAAAATAAAATAAAATAATAATTTTCCAAAAATTGTCAAGAGTAAAGTTTCTTTGTTTTTACAAGCAGGAATAAAATCCCAAAGGCTCATATTTCAATTCGAAATTTTGATGTAGTTTAAACCCCACGAGCACTCAATCTGTGGACAAACAGTATGTGCGCGAGGGGGCCGAATTCTCAGAGAAGTAGACTGAAGTTTGGCGAGTAAAGAATACGGAGAATAACTAATCGAATTATAATTATTATAAATGGCTTGGAAGTATAGGAGTTCGTTTAGAGAAATGAGTGATAGATATAGGTAATATAAAATATTTAAGAGATATAGATATAAGAGGTAAGTGAGTCTATGCGGTGTGTATGAATGTATATACTCATAGTCAAAGTGAGAGTACGGAAAAGAAAATTGCGAGTAATTCATATATCCAAATAAATTGGCCAAGTAAGTTCATTCAGCTTATACAATGAATGGTTCTGAATGCAATTTAAAAAATAGAAAGAATTCTTAAACCAGCAAAATCGGCCCAGCCGTATTAAGATGGCGGCCTTTTAAACTTTTGTTTCAGCTATAACTTTGAACAATTTATTATAATAATGGTATTTCAAACGTCATATCAGAAAAGTTTAAAATTTTTGTGTTGGGTACATAGTTTTAACAAGTAGGTTCATTGGACGCGGTTCATTGCCGCTTCAGGCGTCTAGGAGGGTTATAGGAGGAATGGTTTGGGATGATAGGATTCGGATAAAAGGATTTATATGGATAGAAACTGACAGGTGAAAACATCTGCAGAAGGAAATAGCAAGGTCTGGGACACAGGGTCCGGTCGTTTTACAAGGTTTTGTTGAGGATCTTTAATTGTAAGGATTTGATACGGTAGGAGTTGGAATGTTTGATACAGCCCTAAAATTCGATGCCATGTAGGCGTGATCATTGTGTTATATATGAGTAGTTTTGGAATTTGTCTTTTGAATTCACTGTTGAACTTGAGTTTGAATTTTTGTTTATGAGTCTCTGTAAATGTTTAAAGCGTATGCACATGCTTTAGCGTAGAGTTGATGTGTGGTTAGCCCATATGAGTCTACGATCAACGAATATCCTAAAGTAGACAGTGCTATAGTGTGGAATAAGGATTTAGTTAAGGAAAAAATATTCGAAGTTTTCATGTCCTAAGAAAAAGGTCACATAAATACGTTTACTTTAACTGACTTTTATATTTTTTGAGCCATAACTCGAGCATATTAAGGTGTTGAACGAGATCAGAAGGTCTTTATCCTTAATCAACTAACATCAATGATAATATCCGCTACTTATATTGATAATATTAAAAAAAAATGGAAATACCTTAAGTTCGGAGCGTTTTAATGAATTTTTATTAAGATAATTATTCCAAATTGAAGGTAATCCAATCAAACAACAATGCAAGCTTACCTGGAACAAATAAACAAACAAATAATGTAGATAGAGTGAAACAAAAAATTAATTATTTGAAAAATATTTGAGTAGAATATAGTGAATACATAGTGAAAATTATTCTTCTGAAAATGGATTTGATAAAATTAAACTAAGTCCTTTTTTTAAATAACTAATTTTTACTTTCTATAATTAAAAAATAATATTGAATGAAACAACTACCATATGTTTGAAAACAACTACAAAACTACTAGCATTAATCAATAATTATCTCAGAAAGCATTAAATTAGGAAACACTACATAAAGCCAAATTAAAATACTGTCTTAAGAAATTGAAAATTAAAAATGCACTGCGCTCACAGCCTTTACGGTAACACCTATAACTTTAAGACTAAAATTCTCTCGCGTATACACTTCTATAAATGGAGTAAAAGTCACAGCCATCATAATAAAAGATATGATAAAAGTAAAAGTTCTCCCTTATGGATGAGAATTTGATTAATAGTGAACTTAAGAGCACGTATAAAGCAAAAGCGAGACTTTTACGTTTGTTTAATTTTCTCAACCAAGGAAAAGCTAATGTACAAACTAAAAACTTTCTTTATTTCCGAAAAAGCAGTAAATATTTCAAGAGGCTGTAAACCGGATTGAACATACTTTCATTTTATATAAGTTCAAAAACTTGAAACACGAATCAAATTTTAAGACTCTATAAGTGTATGAAACTTCAAAGTAAACTTTTCCGAAATGTCTGCTCTATTTTAAGATGGAAAATGTTTGATATTTATTTTTACTTTGATATCAACTAAGAATAAAGAAGACGGGGGTTAGCCGAGTGGTTAGCGTACTCGCTACTCCACCACCCATAAACTGAAGTCTAAACACCGACAAATCTGGTGATTAAAAAGAATCCCAGAGAGGTCAGGCATGCTTCACACTGATGATTTTAAGTAGATGAGTAAAGTGGATCCCTTGTCCTGCGATAACCTAATAATGCGTTAACAGGGACGTAAAAGAAACAGAAAAATATAAATAAAAATAAAGAAAGATGTCTCACCGCTAAAGTAAGTTCATTGTATAAAGCCGGCTATTCACCACTAGTGGTCAGCTTCAGTGCTGGTGAGATTAGTCGAAATGCGCAAGGCCTCGGGTACGCTCTACAATTTTGGCTGTTGAGTGATAAGCAACGCTGGCTACAATAAGAGCGAAAATAATAAGCTAGGCGGTATTTTCCATTAGTTTCCTGCCATGTTTACTTGACGAGAGCTTCTAATCAACTGCAAAGTCTGAGCGTTGAGCGAAAATTAATTTCTGGGCTGAGCAGTGAGCGGTAATCGGAAAGTATCAACATTATTCGCTCAGATGCCCGAACTTGTCATAGTCATAGCCGCCCGTCCTCTACTTCCATTGTATTCCATGTAAACATAAACGTACGTGGGAACGCCCTGCCACCCACCGCATACCACTCGTATCGTTCCCGAGGCTTTAGCCTCGTTCACACGATGACACTAATGTCGTGACATTTAATGCCGTGGCACTACTTGGCACTCAGCGTCTTAGTTATAGTGCGTTTAGTGCCGTGACATCTACTGTTCATACGACGACACTCGGCGACACTTATGTCGAGGCTTTGAATGTCGCGAAATTTAGTGTCATCGTGTGACCGAGGCTTTAAAATGAAGTGTAGAATTTCATAAAGAGGTCGAACTCTGTCACCAAAAAAAAAGTTTAAACAGAACATAAATTGATTTCACTTTTTATTACAGAAAGTTAATATTTTTTCTTCCAACTGAAGATCAGGTTCTAACTTAGAAACCAACTGCATTAAGTTCCTCTCTTCCAAAATTTTCCGGTACTCCTTTAGATTGGTACTTCCTTAAGTTGTTTTAAGAATATAAATAACTTTGAATTAATAACTATTAAGACAAAGGGGTGTTAAGTCCAATGTACTTTGAGACAAAGGAATATCACATTTCTGTTTTTATAAGTGGAGTAACAGTCTAAAGAGTGCCAATTTTCTATCAGAAGCCTAAGTATTCATTTAATTTCTATAATAGTGACCACCAGCTCAATATCATTTGTTTGAAAAGAAGCCCTTGCACTGATTATAGAATGCTATCAATGACTCATTACATTAAGTTATCCCTTTTCCCAACGGTTATCAAAAGTTATCACTGTTCCCAACGGAACACTGTGTTTGTTTATTGTTCTAAATTGACTTAGGTGCCTTAATAGGTATTTATATTAGTACAAAACAATTTGTTTTTAATATTTTAATCAAAATAAAACCTTAAATAGTGAATTATTAATCATTCACTATCAAAACAAGCATGAACCAGATAACTAATAGCTGAACTTAATGTTCTGAATCACCTCATATTTTATTAATAATTCACTAATTACTCTCGACTATGCAAATATTCATCTAGTTATTCGCAATTTAGATTATGTTTAATCGACTGATCAAAACATATCGATTTTCCCACTCTTGAATATAAATTAGGAGACGGGTACTCCAATCTCTGTCTACATTATCATGTACATACTATTAAATAATGATTTTGAACATATAAACGAACAATTAATACAATCCGCTGAAAACTATTCGTTCAAATTAAGTCTATATTATTTTGAGTTAATATAATATTTTTTCTATTTATATTTATATATATATTTTTTTTTTTCTTCAAATTTTATATTTTATTTAAAGATTCTCTTTGACAATACCTACACTTACTATACTTTTACATATTCATAATAATTTTTCTAGTGCAATACATAAAATCCAGGAGATAGCGTGCAAGAAATCTATTTTTAGTCGATGCTAGTCAGAAACTTTTTTGCACGCTATCTCCTGGACTTATAGTGTACTTTGTAACATGAGTGAGTACTGTCACACTCTGTCAGTTTATTTTATACGTTTGACAATTTAGAATCAATTTTGAGAATCGTATAGAGACTCACAATTAAATTAACCTTTCAATTTTAACTTTATAATTACAATTTAATCTCCTTATCAAGTACATAATATAAATTTAATTGAATTTTATCTTAATTTATAAATAAAAAGTATTAAATGCTAAATCAAAGTTGTAATTTTGAATTAGTGTTAAATGTAATTTTAGATAATTACAACTTGAGAATGACCCACAAGTAGGGGTCGAAATATCGTATAAAATTAGCTTAAGAATTACCCTTTTTTTAATCCCCTCCCCCCCTCCAACTACGAATAAGAATCAAATACAAACCCTTTTTTAAATGAATTATCATTTTTAGTTTAACTGGACCGCCTCTCACTTTACTTCCTGTTTCATTTATTGCACTCCATTTCTCACGGTCATGAACTTCAAATGCTATTTTCATAAGATCATAATAATTAGTATACATTTTACAGAAAAAAGAACATGTTTCGTTCAATTGATTTAGGGATAAAAAGCGATTAAAACAATCATGGCTAATAATAAAATATAGTGAGGACATTTGGATCGTAAATAGATCAAAGAGGTAGTTAGAGGGAAAACAGAAAAAACAATTATACAAATCGGAAACCAATAGACGATAATTCAATTAGTCTTAAAAACACAATACTGTTTAACCAATTAATTTCAAAAAGAAGAAGAAATTAATTAAGACCAACCTTAAGAATGTTGAATTATAGTCAAAGATTCTTGTTCTTTGTTATCACTGATTGTAATTTTTTTGTTTTTATTCTTTAACTGTGTGAATGGAGGTCGTAATGCAGATGTTAAAATCTTTATTTTGACATTAATATGAGTTAAAATCTTATTTATCGCTCGCGGAAGTTCAACTAATAAACTTGAACTTGAAAGAACAAAGTTCGTTAGGTATAATTAATTCATTATTATTATGTATTTACATTTATTAATAATAAAAACTCTGAGGTGCAAAAGCCCATGTAGGGCTTAGGCTCTCCACAGGGTTTTGTGTGTTGCTCCGTCAGTTGCATGAACTCTATAATTGGCTTTCGTAATCGGATAGACCCCACTTCATATAAGCAACTTCCTATTAATACGGCAATGCTTGGTGACATAACATCTAAGATAGGACACCTTGCCGGTGCTAGGTGCGGTGAGTCAGGAATCGAACCCGAACCTCTTAAGTGAAAAACGCAGACGGTAGCAATTTCGAACAGATTTTTCCCCATTAAAGTTTTATTTGATTCACCAACAGCTATTGGATTTATTCGTTAAAGAAGAAATGTCTATTTCGAAAAGCAATCCTTAATACTGATGAGAGAATTTTATTTGTGCAGGTTGTTCTACGTCGATGTCTATGTCACTGGCTGCGGCATGGACCTCGCCAGTACTTCCTTCCCTGCCAGAAGATTCAGTGAGTCACGTCGCAGTTGACTCCCTTATGCCTGCTGCAGCTGCTATAGGAGTTATACTTGGCTGGCTGGTACTTGAAACCATAGGCCGAAGACCGGCGATGGGTCTAGGAGGTGTTCTTTTCCTGGCCGGGTGGATGTTACTGGCCTCGGCCACACCACCTAGATACTACCTCATATACCCGGGAAGGGTTATGCAAGGCTTGGCTGCAGGGCTGGTCAACATTGCCTCTACTATATACATTGCCGAAATATCACCGGTAAGTTATTACTATGCATACAATACTTCAAATAGATCATAGGAGTGCTAATTGAGAATTAGTAACGAGATTCTCAATCTTATAGTATAAACTTTCTTTAAGCAATCCGGCAAAGTTTCAGTTTGCACCTACACCAAAATCTACTTAAAATATAGCAGGAATTTCTTTACGAAGCATAAAAAAACTTAGTAGCCTGCATAACTAACTTGATAATCATATATTATTTCTTTTTCAGGCGGAGTGGCGAGGAAGTATGTACGCAGTTGCTCAGGTGATGACCAATGTTGGTCTATTAGCGGAGTACTGGCTAGGCGGCAGACTAGACTACCTCTGGCTGTGTCTTGCCTCAGCTATTCAACCTTTACTTTTCACTCTGGCTTCGTTCTTTCTGCCAGAGTCCCCACATTACCTCATAGGCAAAGGAAACATACTTCAGGCTGAGAGGAGCCTACTAAGGTTAGGTAGAGAAGAGTCAACATTACCTGAGGTCATCGCACATATACAGGTAAAAACTAACAATTATTCAAAATGCTTTCCTTTTCTAAAGTGAAGGGAACCTAGTAGCCAGACCGAGTTATAGGTAATCAGGTTAAAAATTAAGGGAACATAGTAGCTAGATCAAGTTACAAGTTATAAGGTTAAAAGTTAATTACTGGTGATGCGTTATATTCCGAACTCGCGTATTCAGAATGAAATAACAACGGGTTAATAATCTGTAATAACCTACTCAAAAAGACCTTTGATATAAAGGTTGACCCTTGAAAAAATGTTATAACAAAACTGGTGGATGCTACAAAAAAAGGTAGAGTTTTTTTTTGTTCCAATTTAGGTCAAATGCAACAAAAAAAAGGTCGAGTATGCAAATTCCCATTTTTCAATAGTTTTCGAGATATCGATTAGTTTCTTTTTTCAGTGTTTCACGAAAATTACCAAAAATTGCACAATATTTCAAAACCTAAATGAGATAGAGAAATTTGGCTAAAATATAATATTAAAGAGCATAAAAAAAACCTTTCAGAATCACCCATTGATTTTCACATTATCAGCAGCTAAGCATCTTTTAAGTCCTGTTAAGGCGGATATACACTTGAGCATTCGCCCCGAATGAGGCTCGTTCGTCCTTACGGCTCGCTCCTATCCATTTCTAAGCACATTAAATCAGCAAGAGGGCAAACGCATGCTCATTCGGGGGCGAATGCTCTAGTGTGTCACCGCCTATACATTTAAAATTTCGATTTTTTAAAATTCAACCACAAAATTTCAAAGCCTTCTTCTCATAATTGAGGGATGTTAAAAGTGTGGCGACTACTCCTCGTCTTTCTAATTGGTCTAATTAAAGTCTAAGATCAACTGTTTATTTCGAAGATTTTTTTCTCTTCTTATCACAGCAGAAAAACGTTAATAGTAAAAATAAAAATGATATTAGGAGTGGCAAATATGACGAAGAAAAGGAATATGTGAAGGGAATTTTAAAGAGGAAATACTTGTGCCACTGTCGGAATTTTAATCAAGTTGTTCAAGTTAGTGGTTGGGCACAGGCGTTGGTAAGAAGTGGGCGCATAGCTAAGCAACCGCCCACTTCATCCCACTTTTTCTTACCAGCTTGCACCCACTTCTCACTAACTTCCATCCCTTTACAAGTCTCCATATAACACAAAACTCACACTCTCTAACTAATCTTATATTGTAAAACAAAAAAAAAACAATAAATCATATTAAACACTAACTATAAAACGAATCAAATCAAAATTTAATCTTTAAATTGCAGATCTTGTTTTTAGGGTCCGTAGAAAAAATGAGGACCCTATACATTCCTACGCTTGTCCGACCGTCCGTCTTTAGACGGACAGATAGATTTATTTAGATACTAGCTGAAGTACCCGGCGCAGCCCGGGTTGCATACAAAAATTAAGACTTAAGTGACTAAAATATCAATAAAGAAGTAGACACCTAAATGTATATTACAAAAGTATCAGAACATTGTAAAATAAATAAGTATAACATATGGTTATGCGTTGAGGGAATTATGTCACAAACCTTACTTTTCCATGTTACTCCCCTCCTAAATAAAAATATCACAAAAATCTTCTTAAAGAGCTTTTCAATGATACGCATAATGAAGGGTTGTCATTACTTTGACATTTGTACCCCGTACCCCTGGATACCAAAATTAAAATTTCGAAAACTAATGTGGACAGTGACCTTCCTCTTGCCTCGAAGGTTAAAACTAAAGATTTATATAAGGAAGCCACACACCAAAAGACACTCTTTTTACTTACAGAAGTATTTTTTTCTTAGTATAGAAATATTTTTCCTGTATTTTCCACTTTGCCCCCTCCTAAATAAAAATCTGAAAAAAATGTAAATAACAACAATTACTTTATTCTTAAAGAGCTTTTCAACGATATGC